>LNAC01000015.1:12348127-12369323 GCA_002007465.1 Ailurus styani | reverse complement strand
AGCCCCCCAACCCCCCCTCCCCCCGGAGAAAAGGTGCCGCATCCTCTAGGGGAAATAAGCCCAGGGAGGTCTGGGAAACTGCCTCACAGAGGATCTCTGCGGCCTTCGTCATTTGTACAGCAGCTTGCGACCTGAGCTGGGTGACCGCCCCCCGTCGCCCCCCCGGGGCAGCCCATCCGTGCGGTGGGCCGCTCACCCACGCCCTCGGGTCTTGATTCGGGCAGAACTGGAAGCTAGTTGCCTCCTGGCACCCGGACCCGCACGTTGCGGAGAAGCTTGCTGCACTTTTTTTTTTAAGGTTTTATTTATTTATTTGACACACAGAGAGATCAGATCACAAGTAGGCAGAGAGGCAGGCAGAGAGAGAGAGGAGGAAGCAGACTCCCTGCCGAGCAGAGAGTCCAATGCAGGGCTCGATCCCAGGACCCTGAGATCACGACCTGAGCCGAAGGCAGAGGCTTTAACCCACTGAGCCACCCAGGCATCCAGCTTGCTGCACTTTTGAAATACCTCCCCGCCTTCCCCCAGCGCCGGCCTGTGGGCAATGTGGAGTCTGAATTTGAGTTCTGACACAGTCCCGGGGGGTAGGGGGGTGGAGTGGGTGTCACTCCTGCTGCTCAGGGAACCGCACCGTGACTAGCAAAAACTCTCATTTGTTGCTTAGTAGTACCTGCTCTGGAGTTTGCATGGGAGCAGGAGAGAACCAGATTCCCTGAGAACTCCAAGAATCAGGAATGCAAATATAGCTCTTATAGTTCAATTATCCAATCCTTTGTACCTGATACTTTTTTTTAAAGATTTTATTTTTTTGACAGAGAGGGACAGTGAGAGAGGGAACACAAGCAGGGGGAGGGGGGAAGCAGGCTTCCCGTGGAGCAGGGAGCCCGATGTGGGACTCGATCCCAGGATCCTGGGATCATGACCTGAACCGAAGGCAGACACTTAACGACTGAGCCACCCAGGCGCCCCTGTACCTGATACTTTTTAAATACGCAGAGATGTGGTTTCCCTGGAAACTGGTACAGCTGAAGATAGCATCAAGTAAAACTTATCTCTACATTAACATATCAGGAATCAAGTCAATGTCCATGTGAGGGGAAAAGAAGACATCTGGAGGGAGGGTGGGGACGCCCCTGGCAGAGAATATGGGAGGGTAGCAGACAAAAGCTTTGCCCGTTTTATTTCCTCCCTCCCTCCCTCCCTCCATGGGCCCTGGCCTCAGCACAGGTTGCTAATATTTGGTAGGCTGGTTCCCAGACATGGGAGGGAAATAATGAAGTCCATTTAGCTCATAATCCACTTAAGTGTGATTTGGCTCCTGTTCCCCATGGGGTTGCCTTCACCAACATCCCCAGATGATTCAGGGACTCCGATTCTCATCCATTTCCAGCAAGGGGACAATGATTTCAATTCTTACTTCTCCTCCAGTCTGTTTTCCTGTGGCTTTGTATCAATCAGCACTGGTCTTGAGCATCCCTGCCAACCACACCACGGATGGGAGCTGGGGGGGAGATTATTAAACCAGAAGGGAAGTCCTATCTATGGAGTCATGTTTGGCTTTATAAATAGTTTTTTTTAAAGATTTTATTTATTATTTATTTGACAGAGAGAGAGAGATTACAAATAGGCAGAGAGGCAGGCAGAGAGAGGAGGAAGCAGGCTCCCTGTGGAGCAGAGAGCCCAATGTGAACATCGATCCCAGGACCCTGAGATCATGACCTGAGCCGAAGGCAGAGGCTTTAACCCACTGAGCCACCCAGGCGCCCTATAAATAGTTTTTATGATATAGGAGGACAGGGACCGTTTCCAAAGTCAAGTTTTGTTGTTTGGGTGTTTTGTTTTGTTTTGTTTTTAACTAGAATGCATGGGTGTTCTTGGCTCTCTCTGCTTTGCCTTCTCCCCACGATAGCACAGCAGTGTGCTGGGTCTGCCCTGAGTCAACTCAGAGACGGCTGCCAACCTTCCCACCCCCAGCATTCCGGAGAGAACGCGTGGCATCCTGCGAGGCTGCCGTCATGCCATGTAATTGAAAGACCACGTAACATGGAACACTTCAGGGTTCCAGCGAGGTCGTTTATTGACGACTCCGTAAAAGTCTCAGCCAAACCCCAAAGAACATGTATAGGATTATAGAGAGCCAGATGTGGATAAATTGCCTTCTGCGAAAATCTGGAAAAGAGAGAGGTGCCACAAATTGAATTAGGCTCAGATTATTCAGAAAGGAAATAAGAGCTGGAACACATTTCAAAAAGAGATCCCTTCAAAACAGTCTTCCTAGGACAGCAGCCAAGTACATTTTTCTTCCAGGGCTGAGTCTGTGGCGCAGTCGGCTGCTGGGATCCAATGCCACTCACCTGATGGGCACAGACTTTATGTATAAATATTCACGTGAGGTGGGAAGAAAGCCATTGGATGGTTACGATTCGGTTTGGTTGTTCCAAGGGAAAAAAGTAGCCCCGGGGGATTGGCTTTCGGAGCTACATCCTACCACCAAAGATAAAATCCGTGAGTGGGGTAAGGGAGCATTTCTTCTTAGTGAGTCTTTCTTGGGTAACCAACCCACTTGGTGGCACCTGGGCCTTCCTTGGCTCAGTTCCCAGACTCCGGGACTTGAAGTTCCATTCAGTGGCCTGTCCGTGGTCAGGTGGGACTGGAGGGCTGCACCCCATTTGCAGAGAGGTACAGAGGCAACTCCCAGGCACCCCTTCCTCAGGCAATTCAGGCCCTTTCATGCCTTTTGCTTGATTCCCAATGGCCCCCCATGAGACCGAGGAATCTGGTCACTGTTCTCAAGGGAGAATTGCCCCAAGCTCATTCAAGGCTAAGGGGTAGTGGAGGTGGGGAGGGTCCCGGGTGCATGGAAGGGACCTCGGAGGAGTGAAGGGCCCCCCTCTGAGGGAATGGGGAACACGCCACTGACAAGGCAAAATACCAAGCCGCCCACCCCCATGGCTCTGCCTCAAGCCTGAAATCCTCGCCACTAATTTCCCTTCCTAAGGACCATTCACTCAGGCTACAGTTTTCCGTTGTGAGAGCCAGAATCTTCATTAACCAGCAGGTACATGGAGAAATTAGTCACCTGATTCCATGTGAAGACCCAACAGAAAACAATGTGGGGGAATTGGTGAGATATAATGAGGAGGAAAAAAACAAAAAACAAAAAACAAATCTAACCTGAGAGCTAGGCATGACGGGAGTCCCCCAGGAAGGAGGGCAGGTTATGCGAAGCCAAGACAACCCAAGAACATCGTGATCTCAAATGCACCATCTCTTCCAGTTCAGTGAATATTGTCTCCGCTAACCCTCATCGTGAAGGTGAGGGTTTCTTAGTCACTGCCATTACCAGCTGGGTGAACCCCATGTCATACTGGGAGGAACATGAAAGACCCAGCTTCACTTGACACAATTTGGATCACAGGACTTACCCCAGGGGGCCTTCCCCACCCCCCACTCCTTGCTGGTGGGGGGGTGACAAGGTCGTCGCTTTCTCCCTAATAGAATCTGGAGATTTTATAGGTAGGGAGTTGTGCCACTCTGTCTCGTACCCTTAGTCAAAATCTTCTTGAGGACAGGAATTCTAACCATCTTCAAGTCTCCTGGGGAGCGTGGACCAGTGCCGGGGCACAGAGTTCAGAAAACGTTTGCAGGAAGCAACCAGTCGCTAAGGACACAGCCCCTGGGTTTCCCAATTACTTCTGTTCATTCAGTTCTTCAAAAAACTGGGTGCCTGGGTGGCTCAGTGGGTTAAAACCTCTGCCTTTGGCTCAGGTCATGATCTCAGGGTCCTGGGATCGAGGCCTGCATCGGGCTCTCTGCTCAGTGGGGAGCCCGCTTCCTCCTCTCTCTCTGCCTGTCTCTCTGCCTACTTGTGATCTCTCTCCCTCTCTGTTGAATAAATAAATAAATAAATCTTTAAAAAAAGAAAACATATCGACTGCCCTGTATGTGACATACACACACACTGGTGAGCACTGGAAATACAACAGATCTCAGGACAGTCCTGGGCCCTGGTGTCTGGGATTATAGTCTAGTGAATGAAATCCCGGGCCCGTGTCGATACACACTGAAGCCCCAGCCCATTTTAAATTTTTTCCTGTACAGAATTCCCCCAGAGGTCTTTGTTTTACAATTCAAATGCTGGATAACGCCACCCATTTATTTTGACTCTCACCCCTTTTAAAGAAAAGCAACCACCTCCGCACAAGCCATTAGAACAAAGCCTCTTAACAAACTGCTGCCTCTTCTGCACGAAGTACCTATTTACGGGTTGCTTTCCCAAGCTGGAAGGCCTGCCTGGGAAATGGAATTTTCCTATTGGGCCAAAATTGTGTTTTGGCCCAAAGCTGAAGACAGAATGCATCATGAACCCCCACGTTCTAAAGTGAGCATCTTTTTTTTTTTGAAGATTTTATTTATTTATTTATTTCATTAGTTAGTTAGTTAGTTCAGAGACAGAGAGGAGAGGGAGAGTGGGGTGGGGGGCAGAGGAAGAGGGACAAGCACACTGCCCTAAGCTTGGAACCTGACACGGGGCTCAGGGCTCCATCCCACCCCCCTGCCATCATGACCTGAGCCAAAATCAGGAGTCAGACGCTTAACTGCCTGAGCCCCCCAGGCACCCCCAAAGTGAGCATCTTCAAGTAGTTAGGCAGCAGCCACCTCCGCACAGGACCTTGGGAGCAGCTCCTGCCCAGAACGGTGCCCGCCCCGCTTACAACCCACCCAACCCGGGCTCCGGGAGAAGTGGGCGGGGGGCTGGCACAAACAGCCTGTAGAGAGGACCGTGTTCGGAGGCCAGGTGATTCCCTGCGTATGGGGATGAGGAGAGGAGCGCCCCATCCTAAACCCAGGTGAGAGGGAGCTCTGAAAGGAATAGCCATGACTGTGTGGGGCGCTGTTCCCTCGCCAGGTGCGTCTGAGCTGCGGGACTCCCAAGTGGGCGTTACTGCCCCGCGAGCAAGGCCAAGGCACCGGCAGCCCTGGGTGGATGCTCTGGGAGTCGAGGAGTATGACTTGCCTTCCTTCTCCACCTACGCCCCCCACCCCCAGGAGGAAGGAGACATGGTGCTTGGCATGCGTGCCCCGAAGAGAGGGCCATACTTATACATAAAGACCAGCGCCTGTGTTGGTGAAGTCAGACCGGGTAAGCGCAGCCTCTCCTTCGGAGCCTGAGGAACCGGGGTTTCTCACCCCTGGGAAGAAGATGGGGACAGACCGTGGAGGGGTTTGCAAGGAGGGCTGCCTGGATGTGAAGGTGCACGGAAGAAAGAGGAGTGCCAGGGACCTCTCCCCACTCAGACACATGGCCGTCACCAACGCCGGTCCTCACTCCTCCTGCCTCATTCCAACCCACCCCAGAAGCTTGAACTGGTAGGTGCGGGGGGTGGAGGACCCTCAGCCCCAGACCCCAGCTCCTTTCCAAAGAGCCGGGCCCCGAACTCCAGCCCCCACTGGAGTTGAGGAGCAGGGTAGAGCCAAGATTTTAACCAAGTTCAAGGTTAAAGTATTTTAAATGAACAGAACTTGGTCTTAAATCCCAAAGGTGTCTAGAAAGTTCGAATGTGGCCAACATTTCATGAAAGGAGCCACAACCAAAAAAAGGGGGGGGACATTTCAACAGAAGTTAAAGACCACTTTCTAGGCGCAAAAAATTTAGATTTTTCAATAAACCAGTTATAGGTGAGATGCAGTCTTTATTTAGCACTTTCAAATCCACTTTAAAGCTACTTACTCCAGGCTTTACTTCGTTTATTTTTTTTAATGCCCAAAGGCCCGTCTGTGCTTTCAATTTTTTAAGCCTGAATCGGTCTGATCCCAATCCAAGGCAAGTGCCGGAGGAGCTGTGGTCTGAAAATGTAGGCATTTTCGTTTTGGGGAGCTGGAGCATCCTGCCTCCACCAGCGCCATCCGGCAGAAATCTGCACTCTGTTTTCAGAAGGGAGACACCTCCGCTGTAGCCGTGCTGGCGTTTCCCAACTCTCTGCCTCGGGGAATGCGTGTGAGGAAACCCAGGCCTCGGCAGAGATTTCCTTCCAATACGGGGGGAGGGGGGGGAAGTGGTCATTTGGTTTCCAAATGGGAGGGAGAAACGCAAGCATGTGCAGATTTGCCTGCAAAGATTCCCAGTTCTTGGATCTGGGGTGAAAAATGAGATGATGTTATCGGCATAGGGAATGTCCAAATAGCTCCGTAATTAGTCTCCACTGCAGTGACTCACTTAGGGGAAGGCAGATGGATGGGTGGGAAGGATAAAAACAGAATGGGGGGAGGGGGGCTTGTTTCTCTGATTTTGATTTTTGAGTTTGTGGAAGTCAGTCCGAGACACCGTTAAAACATTTTATATGCGTTTTATGATTTTTGAAAATCTTTGTAAAAAATAATTACCCCAAATAAATAGATAAAATCTAAAAAAAAAGTTACCTAAATTATTGTGATGTGTTAAATGATAGCTTTAAAATAATCCCATGGGGTAGAGGGAATGATTGGGAGTATGGCTAAAACAAGAAAGGGATGCCTGGGTGGCTCAGTTGGTTAAGCATCAGCCTTTGGCTCAGGTCATGATCCCAGGGTCCTGGGATCAAGCCCCGCATTGGGCTCCTTGCTCAGCTGAGAGCCTGCTTCTCCCTCTGCCTGGTGTTCTGTCTGTGCTCTCTCTCTCTGACAAAAGAATAAATAAATTTTTAAAATTTTTTTTTTAAAAAGAACAAGATGTTCTTGGGTTGATAACTGAAAGCTGACTGGTGGGTACGTGGATGTTCATTATAATGTTCCCATGACAACGTCTTTTAAAATAGGCCTTTCATCGCTTCTCGGCCTTTTGGCTAAGATCAAGTGTAGTATCTGTTCTTATCAGTTTAAAATAGGCCTTTCAAAATTGCATGAAGATTTAGTAGCTTGGAAAAATAATCGGCGGGTGCCTGGGTGGCTCAGTGGGTTAAAGCCTCTGCCTTAAGCTCAGGTCATGATCCCAGGGTCCTGGGATCGAGGCCCACATCAGGCTCTCTGCTCAGCAGGGAGCCTGCTTCCTCCTCTCTCCTCTCTCTCTGCCTGCCTCTCTGCCTACTTGTAATCTTTCTCTCTGTATCAAATAAATAAATAAAATCTTTAAAAAGAAAAAAAAGAAAAATAATTGGCTCATTATCAAATGGAAGCCTTACTATCCTAAGGTCGAGATCACGGGCCTGTGCCCCACATGGGCTGCCCACACCTGTCCTTTGAGGGGAAGCTCGGAGCCTCCCTCTCCAGAGCAGTCCCGGTTGTTCGGAACCGACTCTGCCCTGGAGAATCATGACCATGCCCTTCAGAGAAAATGAAACCCCATCTCTCTGGTTCTCGATCTTCGTGCTCCTTCCCAACAAAGCAGTACATCCCAGAGGCAAGAACGGATAGGCTTAGGGACAGGGAGGAGGCCAAGCTACATGCGGGAGAGTTCGTGAGGCCTCGGCATTAAGAGTCATCTGGAGGCTTCAGGCACAAAGATGGAAGCTTCAGGCCAGGATTGCCTCAGCTCCCTAGAACACACTTGACGGGGGCTGGAACCCACGCCAAATTCACGATCTAGGACCTAGAGGCAAAGACTGCTCTGCTTTAAGTTCTCACAGAAAGAGCCACAACACTGTGCTCTTTTCCAGAGAATCACAGAAGGATTCTTGCGGCCTCAGAAGTCTCCAAAGTGAGTTGCTTGAAATAATGTAAGGAATAGATAAACAATTTGGAATTTCCTCACTTATCCAAAAGACCTATACGATTTCTTGCTGTTGGTGAATCTCATTAGGAATGAGAAAAACAGGGGCACCTGAGTGGCTCATACCGTTAATTCTCTGCCTTTGGCTCAGGTCATGATTTCAGGGTCCTGGGATCAAGCCCCACATCTGGCTCCCTGCTCAGTGGGGAGTCTGCTTCCCCCTCTTCCTCTGCCCCTCCCCCTGCTGGTGCTCTCCCGCTCATGTGCTCTCTCTCTATCAAATAAAGAAAGAAAATCTTTGTTACAAGGAAAAAAAAGGAGTGAGAAAAACAGGTTAGTCTTTCAGCAGAACTGGCCCCAAGGGACTCTGGGGTAGACCCCAGAAGCTAGAAATGATGTCGATGTGACCCACAGCTCTTAAAATTGGACGTTTGAGGCAGATGGCTAATCATACTCAACCTTCCCCCTTAGTATTAATAAAACTTCCGGTTTTTCACTGAGCTTGTGACCATCCAAAATAAAAGCTGCACTTCCCAGCCTCTCTTGCAACTAGACATGCCACGTGACTAGGTACCAGTCAACGACTGCAAGCAAAATGTTATGTTTAACTTCCAGAACGTGTCCTCAAAGAAAGCGGACAAGCTCTTTTCCTCCTTCCTGCTGGCTGGAATTTAGATGTGATGTTGAGAACGCAAGCAGCCCTTGTGTACCATGAGCTGAACCATTAAGGACGGTAAAGCAGGAAAAAAATGGAGCCGGGGTTCCTGATGATCACAGAGCCATTGCACTAATCCCTGACTGCTTGCCTCTGGCCCTGGATGTGAGAGAAAAACAAACTTCTGTCTCTTTTGACCACCGGAATTACGGACTGCTACTAGTTTTCTGTAATATGCAGTCAAACCTAAACTGATCTGGTAAACACCTCAACAGACAAATTCTCTGAGAGCGAAAATTAGCAAATCCTCAAACTCAATTAGAAGACCCTCCAAGGGGAGGGGGTGGGGGTTAATTGGGTGATGGGCATGAGGGAGGGCGTGTGATGTGATGCACACTGGGTGTTATATACGCAACCGATAAATTATTGAACACTGCATCTGAACCTAACCATGTACGCACTCTATGATGACTAATGAAATTTAAAGAAGATAAAAAGAAGACCTTCCAAAACTCTGCCTCAAGTTGGGAACAGACAGCATGGCATAACATGTTTCAGAGGAAATGAGAGAGTCATTTAGCCTCTCGCCCCACGGTTTGTGACATTAACTCTGAAGTGATGGGGACTGTCCTACTTTCTCTGGCTGGGGCACTGAGTAGCTTTGAGAGGCTGTTTGCTCTCAGACTTCCCACCCAGACTCTAACCTTGGAAGGGAGATGGTTAAATGCTACAAGGTAAGTGTTTGCATGCTTGCTCCTTGGAAATCTGCTTTCCCAGGTCAGCAGTTGTTAGAAGAGACCACGGTGCTTGTCAGCACCTTCAGGTGCATTTGGGGGCGGGGGGAGGGGGTGGGGGGAGTGCACCTGCGCAAGCAAGAGAAGGGAACTAGAAAAGAAAGACATGAGCCCTGTGGTTCTCAAGACTGCGTGTGCCCCCAAATCACTGGAGGGCTTGTGAAAGCAGCTGGCTGCCCCACATGCCCAGAGCTTGCCATTCAGCAGGTCTGGGGTGAGGCGGAACATCTGCATTTCGAACGAGTTCTGTGAACCACACTTTCAGAAACCCCTACGTTAGTTTATATATAGAAATATATAGAATATCCTTTCAATACTGGTTTTCTCTTTGACCAGGGGAAGTGTAACCAGACAAAAATAATTCACAGGTGTCAAGGTACTCTACCCAAAAGCAGAACTGAAGAAGAGAAGGATGAATGAGAAGAGAAAGACTCCAGAAAGCATCTCTTTAGAAGGAAGGGGGGTGGGAGGCAAAGGGTCTTTTGGAGGAGGCTCTGCAGAGGCATGGCCCAAGAGACCGGGCAGTCGTGGTGGAAACTGGGCAGTGGGGTTGGGAGGGGACGGAGGAATTGGGGGACAGTGCTAAGGTTTAGCTCTGCTGCTGTGAACGAGTGGGTCGGAAAGAAAGAAATCAGTGTTTTTAAGAATAGAGTTGTGAAACTATGTTTTAGCAGAAGCAGACACAAATCCTCCATCATACGCAGCACTTGGGAAATGAGCAGGTACACGGAGACTATAAGCATCGAACGTGCAATTAGCTTTCCCTACGGCTCAGTCTGAGGACCCCAGAGCTGTCAGGTCAGCCTCCGTTTCCCTCCGCTCCCGAGCGCCCTCCGCACCCGCTCCTGCATTTCCGAGCTCGGTCGCCAGGGGGAGCAGTTGAATCGCATAGTGAGCCCAAGTCACGCCCCCCGAAGCCGCTGCCCGGGGCTGCTTTTACTGGGGAGAAACCGACATTCGTTCTAGAACGCTCCTCAGAGGAGGGCAGCGGTCCTGGCGGGAGGTTGCAACAGCAGTGTTGCTACACGGTCTGAGGTTTCACTTAAACACCAGCCCAGCTGCCTGGAGCCCCCGCCCCATCCCTCCAGATGCAAACTCTTGTTTTTCCTAGGAAGGGCTGTTAAACCAGGTGTCTGTTTCCTGGAGGCCTGCTCCAGAGGCACTAAGTTAGGGGCCCAACTCCTTAGCACATTAATATTCTGTTTGTAAGGAAGACTGTTAATTGCCTGGATTTAAGGAAGTTTTTTTTTTTTAAGATTTTATTTATTTATTTGACACAGAGAGAGAGAGATCACAAGTAGGCAGAGAGGCAGGCAGAGAGAGAGGAGGAAGCAGGCTCCCTGCTGAGCAGAGAGCCCGATGTGGGCCTCGATCCCAGGACCCTGAGATCATGACCTGAGCCGAAGACAGAGGCTTTAACCCACTGAGCCACCCAGGTGCCCTAAGGAAGATTTTTTTTTTTTTTCACTTTTGGACTCAAGGAGAATGCGTTGGCTCTCCATCGTTCTGTCTGCTTGGGCGAAGGGAAGCTGATGTTCTAGGTTGGATACGAGACTGGAATAGGCCCTGCAGAGGCCGTGCTCAGAAGTTCATGCTTCCACTCCAGCACCTGACTTTCCAGGATCTGACACCTCTATCCCAGTCTGCCTTCGCTCCAAGAGGCTGGGTTAGCGCTGGACCAACACAATGTGTGGAAGACTGAGTCGGGGCACCTGTGTTTCAGCAGCAGAATGTCCAGCCCGTGAACAGCCGCTGCAGTGGGTCAGGGCAGAGCCCACGGCAGTCGTCTACCAGAACACACCTGATTTCCATAGTATTGCTGCACATCGGAATTGCTGGGGTTGTAGGTCCAGTTTGAGCAGTACTCTTCGATCCTATCAGACCCAGTGCCCTCCCCTTTTATAGCAAATATTGTGCAGCCCTGGCCTACAGTTTCCTAAAATGAAATGCACAGTTATCTACACAGATACTATGTTCATCACTCTAATGTCCTGACATATATGAAGAATAAATCAAAGAGAAGTTGTTATAAGTTAATATGTATTCCAACAGCTAGAAGACACAAGGGAGTAGCCTGATGCTTGCACCTGTTCACACACTCACCCAAATTCAACGGCTGCAAAGCAGAATGAGTGTCGGTGACCGTGAGCTGCATTGTATGGGTGAGTAACTCTCAGTAAAATTCCAACCAAGTGTAAGTATAATCTTTGCTTAATTTATGTAGAATTCTAAAGTTTTAAAAGATAAATTGTGTTTATATGGAAAGCAGAGTGAGGCTGTAGGCTCTTCACTCATGGTGACAGCAGCAATCCCTCCTACACACACATACACCCCATACACTGCACATCATTTCCTAAACAACCCCTAGGAGGCAGTATTGTCACTGTTGAGAACTATTGGCTGGCCAACAGGGAGTGTCCCCAAAGCAGGGGGAGTGCCTTTAGCTGCTTTCCAGCCCTCCTAGAAAGCATCAGGTCCTCCAGGTAATTACATAATGCTCTTCTCAACTGTAAAATCCAAGACTTGCACACCTGGTACCAGATTTGATTACAAGGTAGAGACCTACCGCAGGTGGCTCCGCCCTAGGTTCCTGCGTGATAATGTTACTATTAGTTCTGACCTCTGACGGAACAACAGTGCGCCCCACCACAATCAGCCTGAGAGATGCAGGCGAAAAGGGACACCTGGTTCGTTCTCCTGAGCCAACTTCCACCCCACCCCCCTTGCCAGCCTACTGAGGAAAGGCCTGGAAGCCAAGCCCGCAGCAGATCCTCACAGAACAAGGCTGGCCCAGCTCTGTGCCATCCTCTGGGATTATTTGGCAATCTGGGGTGTCAGGAAGCTCCTGGTTTGGGCTCTAGTTAATTGAATGTTCTGGTTACTTGATAGCTAATTCACAATCCTATTTGTTTCTATGCTTGTGAAAATGTTCTAAAATTCATGAATTCGCCCTTCACCGAGACACCAATGGCTTCGTTAGCAGGCGAAATTCCTTCTTCTTTCATCTCTTTTCCAATTTCCCATAATGGAATTATAAAATTTCTGCATCAACAGAAATGCATTCAGTAAACACACAAGTCGGGTTTCCTAGCTTAATAAACGTACGTACTAGAGAACGGAGCTTTTGTTTAAGATTACTGCATCATGGGCGCCTGGGTGGCTCAGTGGGTTAAAGCCTCTGCTTTCGGCTCAGATCATGATCTCAGCGTCCTGGGATCGAGGCCCGCATCGGGCTCTCTGCTCGGCAGGGAGCCTGCTTCCCCCTTTCTCTCTCTGCCTGCCTCTCTGCCTCCTTGTGATCTCTCTCCTGCTGTGAAATAAATAAATAAAATCTTTAAAAAAAAAAAAAAAAGATTACTGCATCATTTGGGGCCCCTCTCTCCTCACCACTGATGGTGCCTAGGCCAGCATCGAAGATTGCGTATCATGTGGATTCGGACCTCAGGAAATCTGAAAGCTTAATTGGTTTTTTGTTTCAGTTGTTATCTATTTTTCTACTACCGGAAATTTCTTCTGCAATAAATGTAATGCGTGCTGTGTCTGTTGGGGGGGTCTTTGGAGAAGCAGATGCAGATGGACTCCGAGGTGCATGGGTTCTGTTAGAGGAAAGGCCTGTGTGAGACAGTGTGGAAGGAGCCAGGCCGGCGGGAAGCTGCCAGGCCACAATGCAAGGCAGGCCCAGGGCCTGTTAGGGTACTTGGCACAGGCCGCGTTCCCTGTGGTTCAGCCATCCATGCAGAATTAAAGGCACTTCCCCTGCTTTCCCAATGCCCAGGAGACAGGTTGTAAGAGCTCCGGAGTTACGCGGACACCGGAAGTGGAAATGCTCGCTCCTAGCTAGCTGCACCCTCACAGCACTAGAAAGTTCTGCTCTGGAAGAACCTTGGTCATTGTCTCCTTTGAGGACCTCTATTCTCAACATTCACCCTGCAAACACCGAATTTAATGACCTCTTTAATGACACGCATGTTATTTCCCACTTTAACATCTACAAAATCGAATGCTTCTTACAATCAAAAGCATTTTGTAATTGCTGTCAGCCAGGCGACAGTCTCCATGTACTTGCCATCACCCGTGGTGTCTTCCAATTCCCCGCCGCTGTGCATACTATCACCCCTTCCATTGAGTTATGTGCATTTTTGGTATTCCCGTGGCCTTTAAGATGGCTTCAGGAAAATTCCACTCTGATTCAACATTGAAACAAAATGTTACTGTGTCTACCAAGAGGCACAGAACTAGAACAACCGGGTGTGAATTTGCTGTTACTAAAGCAAACGTTCTTTGTTCTTCCTTCAGTGGAAGTAAACAGCAGTTCTATATTTTCTTGCAAATCACTTCAAAAGATCTAAGAAATGTAGCACTAGCAAGTGAAGCCTTGTCACCTTTTGTTTACTGAGATAAGGATTGCTTACCAAGAAACGCAACAGAAGGCAGAAGAAAGGGCCAAATCCCTCAGAATGGATGAAAGAAACGTCAAAGCAATGAGAGACCAGTGACATCAATTCGTGCATTGCAAAGGACTATTGTTAAGACGGTGTCAGGGTTTAATGGGCGGTGGTTTTTCTTTTTTAGAGATATTTCAGCTAATGACGGGTCTTATCATCTAAAGCATCTTAGAATTGATAAGGCAGGGTACTTTCCCCTTTTTTAAAGAAAATGAGTGAAATCAGCATAATGTGAGTATTGTCTCTATTCTGAAGTTGCCTTGATATCCAGAGATCACGTGAGTGGCAAAGTGATAGACGGAGCTGCCCCAGAAGGAGTGGGGGGAGGGGAGGAGGGTATGGGGGGAGGGACCTCTGCCTTCCCTCCTGATGGCTTTGCCTTTCCTGATTCCTCTTGCTTGGAGGCCCGCTACCCTTCCATCTCGGAGGCACCCTTTCATCCTGGCATAACTCACCCTACCTTTTTTACTCTCCTCATTGATCGGGTTCTGCTCTTACGATCATAAAGTCCTGTTGAGGCACGAGTGCTGCCTACACACCCTCTCTCATTACTCTACTTCTCCAGTTCGGACTTGGCCTCTAATCTTGAATGATCGTGAGTTTTACTGACTCACCCACTTCCTTGTCCAAGCTTCTAACAGCCCAAGAGACGCAGGTGGTGGTCCAGAGGGAGAGAGAATTTCTGAGTGAGAGATCAGTGAGCCCACAGTACCGCAACCCCCTGACCTTCCCCACTGGTTGGCTTCTGGTTCAGGGTAAGACAGTTCCATTTAGCATTTAAATAACCATTTAATAAAAGGCCAAAAAATAAAGTTATCACAAGTGACTGCAGGTGGCGTGGTCTATTTAGATAAACATTCTGATTATTAGATAAATGGTGCACGCTCCATAAACAAATAAACATACAAAGAACTATAAGAGAACACTTTATTCTAAGCACAGTTTAACATGGCAAGGTGTTACAGTTCTTTGGAATAAATACCAATTGTCTTTATCCTATAGGGTTAAAATTCCAGGCTTGATAAAGAAGCCTGATTCAGGGCACCTGGGTGGCTCAGTGGGTTAAAGCCTCTGCCTTCGGCTCAGGTCATGATCTCAGGGTCCTGGGATTGAGGCCCACATCGGGCTCCCTCCTCAGCGGGGAGCCTGCTTCCTCCTCTCTCTGCCTGCTTCTCTGCCTACTTGTGATGTGATCTCTCTCTCTGTGTCAAATAAATAAATAAAATCTTTAAAAAAAAATGCCTGATTCAGAGAAGGCTAAATAAACCAACATTCCCTATCTGGCTTTTGGAAGACATTTCTGAGAAGTTGGTTGCGTATTTGGGTTACCTTTCATTGCTTTCAAGTTTGACATCTCCTCTAAATCTCTTCCTCTCTGAAGCACATTACCATTTTCAAGGATGCAGGCTGCAGGCAGAGTCTTCATTTTCAAGGAGTGACCCCTGGATACCTAAGGATTATCTACAATCTCCACCTCCACCCCCAAATTCAGCTGAGCTGCCGGGCTGGGCTGCAAGCCGCTGCCTGGTCTTGCTCTTGGCCACCATAGTTCCGAGGGCAGGGCTGCAGGCTGGGAACGACCCACCCAACAACCGAGGGAGCAACCGGGACTGGGGGCTCTTGTCCCGGTCGCCGCTCACTGGGTGGGGGGTATGGGGGGGTGGTTTCAAAGCTCGGGGAATTAGGCTAGCCCCGCAGAGGGGTCTGGTGCTGGCAGGTCAGAGAACTCAAGAGAGCTGAGTGTTCTTGTGAAGCCGGAGATGGGGATTTCTGACCGTTGTATGAGGAAACGGATGTGGCCGAGTGTGGCAGGGGGACACGTTTATGCCCACGTGCAGAGTGGATGTTTGAGAATTAAACCACCCATAAAGCAAGGCGTTACAAATGGGCTGTGACAGCGGCCAACATTGACTTTGAGCCATAGAGGTCTGGATTTGCTAAGCGGCACAGTGAGCGCACGGTGGGGGGTCGGAGCCAGGAGGTTACCAGGGATTCCTCCAAGCTCTGGACTGTTCTCAAGTCAGTAGCACCTACCCCACGTGACCTGGGGGCCAAATAGGACAGTTAAAAAAACAAAAACAAAAAAACACAAAGAGACTCCAGCCTCATTCTCTTTTTAAATAAAACTGGGTGAGGGCGCCTGGGTGGCTCAGTGGGTTAAAGCCTCTGCCTTAGGCTCAGGTCATGATCTCAGGGGCTCAGGTCATGATCTCAGGGTCCTGGGATCGAGGCCTGCATCGGGCTCCCTGCTCAGCGGGGAGCCTGCTTCCTCCTCTCTCTCTGCCTGCCTCTCTGCCTACTTGTAATCTCTCTCTGTGTGTCAAATAAATAAATAAAATCTTTAAAAAAAAAACTGGGTGAGCAGGGCCAGGTGGCTCCTATTGGAAAGTTTCACAGTAACTTTCCTAGTAAATTATGAATTCCACATCGGAACCAAATGGCACAGTTTGAATATAGCACTTTCTGGAGCTAAGAAAACAGCCTGCTGGTCCTGGCTCCGCTCACCCCCTGAGTTAAGCCACCTACCTACTTGTGGGAGAGAGAAATCAGCCCTGCGGTCTCCGTGCCCCAGCTCACCCCTTGAGAACCTCCTTTTTTCCCCTTCCTTCTTTCCTTCTTTTATGTACATTTAGTTCCCACAGGCTTCCTTTATCAATATTTCAATTGGTCGCTGCTGACCTATACTTGAATCCAAATATTTGCCCTATTCAGTGTGAATTGTGCATTCAGCCAAATGCTTGATGACGTGTGTGCTCTTTTGAGCAGACTGAATGGGCTACTTGACTAGGTGATGCCGATATAGCCTGGTCATTAGTTGTATTTGTTAGAATTGACCAGATGCAACGAGGAAAGAAGGAGAGAGAAGAAGGGGTTTGTGTTCGGTTTTCCTTCTAACACAGCCACGGTGAAGAAAATGAAATAGCGTACTTTCCGGGGCATAAATACAAACTGTCTCTATGTTCTTCAGAACAGACTCTTAGTCTAGCATAAATCAAATGAGCCAGCAATCCAAGGAGATGAATATTCCCGAAGGCTCACAGTTTTATTTGCTCATTGGAAAATTACCCCCCTGTAAAATGAATACGGTGTTTTCAAGGGGGACTGGCGTTTGTTTTTCCATTGTTCGGATGAGGACACAAAGAGTGAAATAAAGCTTTACACATCACTTGCCTTCAATTACTATCGGTCTCTATACTGCCATACAGCTATCGCATTTTTCTGCATCTACAAGCTGACCTTGTATGAAAATCCGATGTCACAGGACTACACAATTTATAACGATAACATGCTAAAATAAAGCATTATTCTTACAGTTGAGTATCAACCTACAACGTGCCCCGTACTGAGTTATGTTGTAGAAACACGTTGCGTAGAATAGGATCATAGAGTTAAAATTCTTGGCCTGGACCCAAGGGAGGAAACCAGCTCAGGTCCAAGAGGATTTTGCCAGAAACAGGAGTGGCTTTGAAACAGATGTGAATTTGGTCAGCACCCTGGAGCGGGAAGCAGGAGTAAAAAAGTACCTGTGTGTCTGCACTCGCCCTTGAGGAATTCGTAGCTTATGAGAGAACGTGTAGACATGTAAACAGTATAGAAAAGATGGGAATGACAATACTTGGGACAACATACAAAATGAGGTAATTATGGGCCAAAACAAAACATTGAATAAAAGGGCTCCTTTCCTCCGGGGTCTGTTAGAGGAGATCATTCACAGACACAAAGAAACAGCTTCCAAGGCAGACTGTATTTAGAAAAACAAGACAACATGGATATTCAGAATCGGGAGAGGTCACATCCAAGCACACTGGGTATGTCTAACCTATGTTTTTAAAGCCTTACTTGAAGCTCGTGGCTGAGTCACCTACAAGCTCACACCATGCATATTTTAAATTTGTCGTACGAGTTTACAAAATTGGGGCACCTGGGTGGCTCAGTGGGTTAAAGCCTCTGCCTTCGGCTCAGGTCAGGATCTCAGGGTCCTGGGATCGAGGCCCGCATCGGGCTCCCTGCTCAGCGGGGAGCCTGCTTCCTCCCCTCTCTCTGCCTGCCTCTCTGCCTCCTTGTGATCTGATCTCTCTCTGTGTCAAATAAATAAATAAAATCTTAAAAAAAAAGATTTAAAGGTTAAGTCTCCACAGTGCGGTCACTCTAAAAATCCTTACGAAACGTGTCGTTCGAGCTCACATATCTGGTGCTGCCCGGGTTGTTGGGTCAGCCACCCGCCGGCTCAGTCTGCGCCCTTCAGGGTTTATTTTTCCCTAGAAACAGGCACGCACGGCGCCCTTCAAGACTCATGCTAGAAAGCACGGATAATAAATTATTAAGAGAACAAAGACTGAGCTCATCGAAAAGCTATTGCTCTGTGGGTAAATACAACCCCACTGTGTATTAAACAAAAATTAAACCCCATTTTCTTTTTTATAGTTAACTTGCCATCAATTCAAATAGAGAGAACAAGGCACTGGACACAGTTAATAGTCCGCAGACCGGCCAAGCCCGGCTTTGAAAGCATTTAGGCTTTCCCGAAGTGCTGCTTGTGCCCAATTATAACTCACTACTTACCATCTTCATAATTTAAATCTGTCCGCCCCTTAGGGGGGGAAATTTTTTGCTAATCAAAGCCATGAATGCACCTTTTTTCTTTTGACAGCATTAAATTAAAGCTAAATGGTCGGGTTTGAATGAGTTACTGTGAAGAATAAAGGCATTAATGAGGTAATTTCATTATGGAGACTCACCCAGGCCTATGTGAAAGCGAGGGAAGTAAGTGGAGGGGAAAGCTGCAGAGGAAATTAGGGTTCCTTCCACCCTAATTAATGTTTGGGGGCATTTAGGACAGGCACCAAATTAACTGCTCCAAAGAACTCTCATTGAAAAAAAAATACATTGTTGCCCTCCTGTGTAATTAGAAGATACTCCAAGGAGAACCCTCTGAGTGGAAAGCCCGGCTTTAACTGATCGGCTGCTCCCAGGGAACTGGCCATTAGGGAGGCCGAAGTTTAGGGAAGCGCGGGGCAGACAATATAGGATTGTTTAGGTCCTCGGGCCCGGGAGCTGTAAACAGGTAGCCTCTGAATAAGGAATTATGAGACTCCCGGGAGGCCTGTCTTCCCAGCAAAACAGTCTTAAATGCATCCAAAGGGAAGAAAGAAAGGTGAATAGGCCCAGCGTGGTTAGCAAAGAGAAAGCTCAATGCTTGTCTTAAGTGATTACGTGAGGTTGTGCTGGCCTCTCTCATTGAGTTATCTTTACACTGCTTTTGTCTCCTCTAATTGGAGCTGATGAGGTGCTAATTGGAGGCCTTTTTTAAAAGCCCACTACTTTAATCATTGGAAAATCTGGGGAGACTGAGGGAGTGGAGTTAATGAGACCAAAAAAGAAAAAAGAGAGAGAGAACTATAAAGTGTCGCCGGACCACAAATAAAGCTGTCATCTGTGCGTGTCCAGGAGGGGTGAAAGGGAAAGGTTTGGTGGGGGAGGAAGGGGCTCGATCGATGGAGAGATTTGAATTCCAGATCTTTCCAGAGCATCTTCCCAGGTTAGCCAGGACAGGAATCGCCGGGTGAGTCCGACTGTGCCCGGCCTTTCATTCCCATACGGGGCTGAATTCAGGCTAAAACCTTTATGTTCCAAGTCCCTGGCTGCCTTTCAAGACCGTGGGGAGAGACTGCACGGAGACAGGCCTGCGTCATCCCGACCTTTGTCCCCCTTCTCAGACGGAAAAAGTTCTGCTCACGCCAGCTGGACGTGATGTGCCAACAGACCTGCCCCTGCGTCCCAGTCTCGGGGTGAAACGTGGTCATGAACATTTACTTGCCTTCAAGGAATAGGAATTAGTGAAAAGAAGGTACCATTGACTTAACTAAGAGTGCCTCTGAGAGTTGAAGGTGTTGATTTTTTTTTTTTTTGCTTCTTCTTTATACTTTTCTATGCATTCCAAATCTTTAGAATGAACCTGTGTAACTTTCATCATCAGAAAAATGGCATCTTAATATCTTCGGTCAAGGGCACTGTTTACCTTTTTAAGTAGGAAAGAAATGAGAGCCAAGTGTGTCGCAGGGAGGAGAGGCGTGCTGTGCAACCGCGGGCTTCCAGAATCACCTTCTGGCGGGCGGGGCGGCTGGCTTGTCTGCTCTTGCTGTGAAACGGGACCTGAGAAAGGAAGGATGCCTAGGGGACTCGGAGATAAGCGTCAGGAACATGGGCTCCCCGGGGCTGCCTTTTGACGCTCCCTTCCCTGACCTCTTGGAGGATTTAGAAAGTATGCCAAAGGATTTAGCACTTTATATATTATCTCTCCCTGTTGTCAAGCCCTCGTGGCAGGTTGCTTTCCTGACACACTGTAACTTTCTTGAGGGCGCTAGCCCTGCGGTTTGTCTTGCACTCCCACCTAAGCATTCAAGCCCTTAAGTTACATTTCCAGGCCGCCTTGATGCCAAATCCAGCTACGCCATAGACATGGGTCAAAGAAATAGGAAGTTGAGCACCTGCGTGGCTCAGTTGGTTGAGCGGCTGCCTTCAGCTCAGGTCATGATCCCAGAGTCCTGGGATCAAGCCTCGTATCGGGCTCCCTGTTCTGCAGAGAGCCTGCTTCTTCCTCTTCCTCTCCCTCTGCCTACTTGTGCTCTCTCTCTCTCTCTGTCGAATAAATAAAAAATCTTAAAAAAAAAAAAAGAAATAGGAAGTTGACAGGTCAGCCTGTCCCTGTGAGCACGTGACGTCCGCAAACCCCAAGGCGACAGCAGTTTATCCTTGTTGAAATGAGCTGATACACATCAAGTGCTTGGAACAGGGCCTGGCATGCCGTTAGGTGTCAATAACTTAAAACCAACACAAGGAGACTCAGTGAGAGACAGAAACCCAGGAACCAGACAGAGTCGTAAAAGGCAACAATGATTGTGCAGCATCTGAAAATTGTGACTCGAAAGAAGAGTTTGGTTTAGGGGGAGATATTTAGAATGAACACCATTTATGTCGTTTGTGGGCTGAGAAGGCAGCCGGCCAGTATCCTGGCTCTAGGTTGGTGAGACCACACTCCCCACGTGGAGAACCTTAGGACTGCCACGCTACGAAGATCCCTACAGGTGCCACTGCTCTGCAGAGGAAGAAGTGAGGAGCTTGCCGTCACCCAGATCACTGAGAGGGCTGAGTCCGCACCAGGCTCTAGATCTTCAGCCAACCAGGGCAATGCTTTTTTCCCCTAATGCTATGCAGCCCCAAAGGACCGGAAACTGGCCAGCGTCCTCCTCTGAAGTCTCTGAGTACCTTGGATTAGAACAGGAGAGCCCCGCTGTCCGTTGAATACACACGCATGCATTTGCACACCTGTTCTGACACCTGCACCTACGATGTCAGCCCCAGCTGGGTGACATCCTTCTTTAACCGTACGTGGACAATTTGAAGATCAAGAGGAAGGTCTTTGTGTGTCCGGGCGGCTCTCCATCAGCCCGAAGCATTCAGTCACTCACGCAGCCGTGTGTTCAGCAGCCAACAAATCCTGGGCCACCTGAGCTGAGAGTGGGGGACTTAAAGTAAGAAAAACCCCACCCAACCTGCCCTCACGGAACTTCTTGTCCAGAGTGGAGGCAGGCGTGGCACGAAGATTTACACAAGAGAT
>LNAC01000015.1:12322751-12347811 GCA_002007465.1 Ailurus styani | reverse complement strand
AAAAAAAAACAGAACAAGTCATCTGACGATGTTTGTGTTTTACAAATTAATTTGATAAAATAATTTGCACAGACAGAAGTAAAATGAACTTAGTTATATAATGATTCAATGGACTTCATTGGGAAAATACCTTTATATGAATTCTGAGACACATGAGAGCCAGAAATTAAGATCTCAGCATTTTTTTTAAGATTTTTTTTTTTTAACTTGAGAGAGAGAGAGTGGGCACAAGCAGGGGGAGCGGCAGGCAGAGAGAGAGGGAGAAGCAAGCTTCCCACTGAGCAGGGAGTCTGACACAGGGCTCCATCCCAGGGCCCTGGGATCATGGCCTGAGCTGAAGGCAGATGCCTAACTGACTGAGCCACTCAGACGCCCCGAAGATCTCAGGATTTTAGCGTGAGAGGGAAATATGAAGATCACAGAGACACATCTCCCGACTGGACAAGGAAGAGAGGAAGATCCGGAACGGTACGTGACTAACTCGAAGATCATGCCAACGGCAAGACTAGAGAACGGGGCTCCTGGATAATAAATGAAATGGATTAAAATGCAGCAAATACATCAAAAGCCATGAGTTCAAAACGATGCCACCAAACAGAAAAACAACGAAAGCCAACAACAAGAACATAGAGGTCCCTTCTGGATGATGCCTGGGAAGGAACTCTTTCGTTTGGAACTGTTTAACTGTATTGTCCCTGCATTTCAACCCTCTTTGGAGTGTGGGGTGTGCTCTGTGATATTAGAGGAGAGGAGATTTGTGATCTGACCAGTTCATGTTAAGCAGGTTCTGAAGGCGGTTGGGGGAGGGCACATTTGAAGGGCAGAGTCTGGCAGGTGGCGGGTATGGGAGAGGCAATGACGGCCTGGAGGCAAAGCACCAGCAGGAATGGAAAGGAGGCAGAAGCTTGAGGTCTCCCATCTGGAACGGCTGGGAGGGAGCTTTCTGCTAAAAGGATTCTAGTGCTCAGTGGGAATTTAGCTAAAGGGGGAGGACCGTACATAAAGGGGGAGGGTCTACAGCATGACCTGTGGGCAATGGTAGAAGGGACTGAAGCTGTCCTGGAGAAGACAAGTTTTAAGGGCAGAGGGCAGAATTTGGGTGTTCAGAGGTGGTGATCCTGGTGCACACCAGAAGTGATGGGGACAGCTTCCTGGAGAGGACAGAAAGTGACTGAGTTCGAAGGGTTAATTGGTAGGTTTGGGTGGGCAGAGGGGCCTCCGTGACATGGCCATCTTACCTAGACATGGTTTTAATGTTCTTGGTTTTGGTATGTCATATATTTTTTTTAAGATTTTATTTATTTATTTGACACAGAGAGAGAGAGATCACAAGTAGGCAGAGAGGCAGGCAGAGACAGAGGAGGAAGCAGGCTCCCTGCTGAGCAGGGAGCCCAATGCGGATCTCGATCCCAGGACCCTGAGATCATGCCCTGAGCTGAAGGCAGAGGCTTTAACCCACTGAGCCACCCAGGCGCCCTTTAGTTTACTTTTTTAAAGATTTTGTTTATTTATTTGAGAGAGAGAGTGAGCAAGCAAGAGAGAGCATGAGCGGGGTGGGAGAGGAGCAGAGGGAGAGGGAGAAGCAGACTCCCCGCTGAGCAGGCCCCCTCCCCCGCCCTGCAATGCGGGGCTCCATCCCAGGACTCTGGGATCATGACCCAAGCTGAAGGCAGATGCCCAACTGGCTGAGCCACCCAGGCATTGCAGGTGTTCCTAATCTTAATCTAACCAAGTCATCGTCCTTCTATGCTTCCCAAGTTTCCAGCCCCAGAGCTGGAAGCACAATTTGAGAATGTGTCTGAATGATATTGCACAGCATGGCAAAGGGAACCCGGTGGTTTCTATGTGATCTATAGTTCACCCATATGTGAATCCAGTTGCAAAATTAACGTGCTGTCCACAGAGCTCCCTCTGGCCATGGCCTCTAACTCCTCGATTTCTTTTATGTCTCGTACCTTTCGCCACTTTCCCCCTCATCGACTCTTCAGTTCCTTTGGTTGACCTTGTTGAACTGCATTCGACTTCATTCATATCTCAGTTAGCCAAGCACATTGTAATTTCAGCTTTCCACAAGGTACTACTAGGTCCATTAGCTTGATGTTTTCTCAAAACAATGTAGGTGCATTTTAAAGTTTTACTATGCCGATCATTAATGAAATACTATAAAATCAACTTAGCGACCATGCACCACACCCACAAATGGCATTGAGGAAGTACCGTCTGATATATTTTCTACTCTTGTTCTTTTTTAAAAAATTTTATTATTTTTTAATTATTTATTTGACACAGGGGCGGGGGGGGAGAGCAAGCAGAAGCAGGGGTGCCCACAGGCAGAGGGAGAAGCAGGCTCCCTGCTGAGCCAGGAGCCCAATGTGGGGCTTGATCCGAAAACCCCGGAATCACGACCCGAGTGGAAGGCAGCTCCTTAACCAATTGAGCCACGAGGTGCCTCCCACTTTTGTTCTTTACAGTCCCTTTTTAAAAATGATGGTACAATACACATAACATAACATTTACCATTAGTGACATTTAGTACACTTACAGTGTCATACAACCATCACCACCATCTAGCTCTGGAACATTTTTCATCACTCCTAGCAGGAACCCATACCCCGTAAGCAGCCCCTCTCCATTCCCCCTCCCCCTGCCCCGGGAACCACCAGTCTGCTTTCTGTCCCCATAGATCTGCCTGTTTTGAATACTTCATATAAACGGAATCATATAGTAAGTGACCTATAGTGTCTGGCTTCTTTCACTTAGCATACATGTTTTCAAGGGTCGTTTGTATTGTAGCACTTATCAGCTATTCATTCCTTTGATGGCTGAACAATATCTCATCGGAGGGATATCTCACCTTTTGTTTACCCTGTATCCTTTAATGGACGTTTGAGTTGTCTCCAACTTTCCGCTATTGTGCATAGTGCTGTTATGAACAGTCACTGACAAGCTTTTCTTTGAACACCTGTTTGCAGTCCTTTTGGATACATATCCTTGGGAGTGGAATTGCTGGGTCACATGATAACTTATGTTTGCGTTATTGAGCAATAACCAAACTGGTTCCCATAACGACCGCACCATTCCACATTCCCATCAGCAATGTATGAGCGTTCCCACTTCTCCACAACCTTACCAACACCTCCTTTCTTTTTTTAATTGTAACCATCTTACTAGGTATGCCTTAGAGTCTTTTTATTTTTATTTATTTATTTTTTAAAGATTTTATTTATTTATTTGACAGAAACAGAGACAGTGAGAGAGGGAACACAAGCAGGGGGAGTGGGAGAGAGAGAAGCAGGCTTCCCACTGAGCAGGGAGCCCCATGATTGAGGGGCCTCGATCTCAGGACCCCAGGATCATGACCTGAGCTGAAGGCAGATGCTTAATGACTGAGCCACCCACGTGCCCCCTTAGAGTCTTTTTAAAGCATGAGTATGATTATAGCAGTGCTCTGCAAAGTTTTACGTACATACGTAGACCTGGTGATCTCGTTATGATACAGATTCTGATTCCCTTGGTCTGGGGTGTGATCTGACATCTGCATTTCTTTCTTTTTAGAGATTGTATTTATTGATTTTTGCACGCATGCATGCATGAGAGAGAGAGAGAGAGAGAGAGAGAGAGAGAGAGAGCACGAGCACATGAGCGTGCGGGGTACAGGGCAGAGGGAGAAGGAGACTCCCCGCTGAGCAGGGAGCCCCATGTGGGACTCAATCCCAGAACCCTGGGATCATGACCTGAGCAGAACGCAGACACCTAACCAACTGAGCCACCCAGGCACCCTGAGATCAGCATTTCTAACAAACTTCCGGATAATACTGGGACCCCTGGTCCATGAGATTCATTTCATGTGGCACGGATCACAGAGGAAGATTATAGTAGTCATTTGCAGAAAACACTCCAGCACTTTTCATCTGTAATTTGAATAAGATTCAAACCCCTCGCCACGTTCGGAAGGCCCCTGCAATCGCCCAGCATCTTCTCCTACCCCTTTCCAACTTCAGACCACACCCCAGTCATTCTGGGTTTCTCTTCTGCCACAAGCCATAGCTTTCCTGCCCCCAGGGACTTTGCACTTTCTGTCCCTTCTTTCTGAGACAGATTGTCCCCTGATCCTCACTTGGCTGCCTCTAGATCCCTCAGTCCTCAGATCAAATGTCTCCCCATAGTGAGGCCTTCCCAGAGCCCTCCACCTGCCTACCCAAACCCACCCGTCACTCTCAATCCCATTTCTGTTTGCTTTCGGTATTGTTGTTGTTGGGTTTTGCAGCATTTATCAATACCACAGTTTGAAATTTTCCTTTAACAAAATCTGTTGATAGTTTTATTGTCTATCGCCTATTATGAGCATGTAACACATTGAGACCAAGGTCTCCTCTGGCTCATTGCTCTACCCCTAATGCTTGCAGGAGGGCTGGGCACAGAGAGGAGCATAATCAACGTTAATCAGATGAGTTAATGAGTTCACTGCAGTTTTAGGCCCTTGTTATGGTTTTTAGATGTAGTCACGCATATCTGAAGTTTAACCCAGAGAAGGTTAGAAATCATGACCATACTTATAGGCACAGAGCACCATCCTGCACACTTCCAGACCATTTAAGTGGTCATCAGACAACGGGCTTCAGTTTATTTCTACCTCCCCACTGGCTTGTGTGTGGTATCTGCTCCTGAATCTACTTCCCTCCCCCACCCCAGGGCTTTTTATAGCTGTTTACAATACAGAAAGGAAAATATGAGGCCCCCTTACCTCCCCACATCCCATTTCCCTTTATCGATGCACACAGGCGGGTGGACCAGGAGCCTTCCCCAGCCCATCTGATAAAGCAGCATGCTTTCCTCACCTGAGCGTCTCCTCTTCGTTTCCCTCAGTGGAGCTGGTATCTCTTCTCCTTTGCCTTTGGGCCTAAATACTCTGAATTTCTTTGGCCCTTCTTTGGGGCCCTGCTTCTCAGCAATCTTATTTGGCTCTCGACTCCCCAGAGCCTTGTGAACATTGTTCTATCAGGTTTCCTTTTGTCTTTCTCCGGTGTTTTGTTTTGTTTTGGTTTTTTGTCAACACTGGCCATTCATTCCTTTATCATGAAAAGACCTTCCTAAATCAACACACAATGTTCATAAATTCCATCAGCCTGCATATCTCTATTTTATGGAATCTTAAGACTAGTTCTCCCAAACCATCAAATCTGTCCTTTTCCAGTCTGGTGTCACCTTAAAGTGAATTGCCTCTTTCCAGTTCCTGTCATCTAAACCTGGTAAGTTTCAGATCATTTTCAGATCCTTTTCGTCTCTCACATACTCAGATCTGTCCTGAAATGCTCAAAAACGTGGTAGTCTACCTCGGTGGATGCTGAAAACACAGCATGCTAGGCTGATTTTCCTGGGAAAGAGGTTGTAGTAAATCTTTACCAAAATACCTTCCTTGCTCTTTACTCTTTTCTACCTTAACCCAGAAGTTCATCACCCTCTGCTTTTCATCTATGTCTTGATTTAGTGAAATTGCAATGCCAAGGTTTCCTTGAGTGCATGTTTTAGTCTTCTATGCCATGGGCCTTCCTGATAAATCGTCTTTCATGTTACTAGCTCTCTTTCTTGCAACTGAATATCCAAGAATGTACGGCATCCCACGTAAGTCCTGTTGCTTTTCCCTCTCTCTGGGTTTACAGCGTATTTCTGCTTGCTCACCCGTCTTCTTCACTCGTCTGGGGACTCCTGCTGTCGGACAGCATATCTCATTTATCTTGCTATCTCTAGCATCCAGGACAGTGCCCACCTCGCGACTGATTCTTAGTAACTGTTTATAGAATATTGACAAAATTCACATGACTCACAAGCAAAGAATCCCAAAACAAAGGCAGGCGAGACAGAACATACAGTTGAGTATGAAATGCATTTCATTAAGCTTTTGAAGGAGGGAAGTGAACAGGGTTCATGGAGTTATAGAAAGTTTTGTGGGGCACCTGGGTGGCTCAGTGGGTTAAAGCCTCTGCCTTCGGCTCAGGTCTTGATCTCAGGGTCCTGGGATCGAGTCCTGCATCGGGCTCTCTACAGCGGGGAACCTGCTTCCCCCCTCTCTGCCTGCCTCTCTGCCTACTTGTGATCTCTCTCCCTCTGTGAAATAAATAAATAAAATCTTAAAAGAAAGAAAGAAAGAAAGAAAGCTTTGTGAAATTAATGTAAGACCCAACCTCGGCCTTTGGGGAAAGTGAAGCCCCTTAAGGAGTCAGCGAGGTGCCAGAGGTCTCCACCCTGTCCCCCTTAGGTTTCCCCCTGGGGCTGCCTTTTCATCCCACCTGCTCACAGCACTTCCTCCTTAGGTCCTCTGCACCCTCCCCTTCCACTTTTACCAACCTGGTCAGAAATCCCTTCTGGTGCTTATCTGTGCAACCTTATCTTACTTTTTAGCTCAGCGTGCAATATCAAAGCTTCTTGAGATATCAAGGCTACCTTTGTCTTCTCTTCCAAAGGTCCCTTGGGCCGATCTCCCAGCCTGGTGTAGTTCCTGAGCTGCCCCTCTGGAGAAACTAGGCTGTGGGGTAATTAGGTCATAGGAAGCCCTGAACCCAGAGGATTCAGCTGGAGACAAGGCTAAAATTTATAAATAAAGATTGGCGTAGCCTGAATTCCAGAGAAGCTAATTTTAGATCTGTAGACTCGATCTAGCAGAATAGTGACAATTATATCCTTTCTCTAAAGGTTTAGCCTG
Organism: Ailurus styani; assembly: GCA_002007465.1. Lineage (NCBI taxonomy): Eukaryota > Metazoa > Chordata > Mammalia > Carnivora > Ailuridae > Ailurus > Ailurus styani. The sequence continues at coordinate 12,341,111 of LNAC01000015.1, read as the reverse complement.
CCATGGCTTTTGAAGCATTTATTTTCTATCACTGAATCATTCAAGAGCAATATAATTGTTATTTCTATTTCCCTGGTTGTAACGGGTCTGGGAGCCAGTTACCATTCCCAGTTCATTAACCGACTGGCCTTTGCATTAACAGCCCCTCCACCGGGGGTTGCCTTGGAGACAAAGCTTCCTGTGGGTAATCCAAGATTATCTAGCTCTTTATCCTGCATGTGACCCTTAATTACTTGCTAAATTAGAATGGTTTTCTGAAAATCACAAGCGGAGGTTAATATGTTCTTCCAGAGCTGGTCAAGCTAAGATGACACTGAATTCACAGGGAATTCAAGTTACATGATCCCTGAAGGCGTCTCTTTGAGTAAGAAGATGAACTCTCCCCCTGGGAGGCATTGCCCCCCCATAAAGCCCCTGTCACTCACTGTTCCTCTGCCTGCTTTTCTAGTTGTGGTTTAATCTTCTCGGGACAATTCACTATGTCAATATTGAGCAGATTCATTCTGGTGCAGGATCCAGCCTCCATTTGTCTTTGAAAACTAACTGCTTTGAATTTAAGTACGTATTTTTACCATAATTGCACGGTTTTACTCTATGCATTTCATCTGTGCAATCGCCAAGCTTCATGTACCAATTTGGGACAAGCAAGGGAACAGAAGAAACTATTTTAAAAAACAGAAATAAACGCTTTGGGGAAAAAAGTTGGGGCACTAGCGTGTCCTCCCTTATATTATGCAGGCCTCAAAGGGAGTTAGTGGAAGGAGGGACCTTCAGAACGCATCTAATAAGATGCCTCTGCAGATGGTTTTTGGAAGTAAAATACGGGTAAATACAGGTATTGAATGAGAATATCATGACAACATGTCATTTAGCATTATTAGTTGTTTATTGATCTAGATTATACTAAAACCATTGAGTGTAATTCTAGAAGTTAAAAAAAGAAACTGTCTTAACATTTAAAATATTATGAGTGGTTCTTAACATAAAAGTAACAAACTAGAAATAGTAGAGAGCCTGGAATCTCATAGGCATCCATCCAGGAAGTGTTTAGGAAACAACTGAATTGAATGTGTTAGAAATAAACACCATTAAAGGAAGGAAGGAAGAAAAGGAGGGAGGGAGGGAGGGAGGAAGGGAGGGAGGAAGAAAGAGAGAAAGAAAGGAAGAAGGAAAGGAAAGGAAAAGAAAAAGGAAGGAAAAAAGGAGGAAAGAAACACCATTGGTGATTGGACACCTCATATTATTCACGCAAACTTTTGAAGGAGTTGTTGGCAAATTGCTAAAATCCTATTCAACTGGAATGTTCACTGATGACACAAAAGGCTTTGTGTGTTCATGATTATATTCCTCAGAAGTATACCACCTTTAAAAATATTTAAATATCTGTTGTGTATAAGGCATCAGCAGCCCTCATTTTGTCCATATGTAGTGGTCATAGGAGGAATTAGCAGAGAAGTCCTATGGAAATCATCTCATTAGATTTGATCATAGCTTAATCATGGCATCTGTGAAACACCCAGAAATTGACTATGGTGCACTCAGATTAAGAATCAGTGGATTTGTTTTGAGAGAGAAGTTTGGCCAATCTTGGAGTGGTTCCTAATGGAAACAGAATTTCTTTGATAGTGTTTTAAAGTAGTTTTGTTCAGCATTCCCAAAAGTGTGTTCCACAAGACAGGAGTCCTGCCTTATGTTGACAGCCTTGTTTATAAAGTCTCCTGTGACCAAAGAGCTTTGGGAAATGTATTAAAACAAAAGCAATTGGGCTTCACCACTAGAGAATTTCTATGAGCTTTTAACATTTTAATGTGCTTACAGAAGCTCAAGTCTCCTACACTCATTTGCTTATAAAGTTCTTATCCTCATCCTGTCTCATAGCATGTCTTGGCCCTGGGAGTTTTAAGGAGCACACCCTGGGAAACACCATTTTGTTTCTCTTACTGTGATCTGACAAATGGAGGCAGAAACAAATGATATGAAGATTGACCAATCAAACATTCCATTATTATACCCTCACCAATAAAAGATACCCTAATTAAAAACCATCTTGAGAAGGATTTAAGCAAATTGCTTCTGGCTCTGCCCTGCCAGTTACACATCAGGCTTGCAGAGACAATGATGACTCCAAAAGCTAGGAAAGGTGATCCAGAGAGGGACCGTGACTGTTCTGTCTAGAGACTTGGTCCAACTCTCGCCTTCCTTAGAAATCTTACATCTTGCATCCCTGTTGATTAAAAAGACTTGATTATTTGAACTATGGTGTAATCTTGAACTGAAAATTCTTTGTTCTTATAATCATGTTATCATGTCCTCCTGATGTAGATCACTCTTCGATCTTGCATCCTTAATAACGTATAAAATCTATGACATTATCATGTTCTTGCTTAAACACGTATAGGAGACACTGTTGGTTGTCTTCTGGTCTTTCATTTTAACATTTTTCTTTCTAAACTGGACCTCAGCTTTGGTCAGATATTCATGTCTCCCACACACATAGCCCATGTGGCTCAAGGGAGCCAACTCCATCCCCAGTTCCTGAGGTAAATCATGATTTGCCTAAGCCAGTGATTCTCAATGTGTGGTCCTCAAAACAGCAGCATTAGCATCACTGGAACTTGTTAGCAATGCATTTTTGTGAGCCCCATCCTCAACCTACTAAATTAGGAACGTTGCAGGTAGAGTTCCACAGGTAATTCTAAATCACACTGAGATTTGAGGACCACCGTTCTTAACCAAATCTAGTAATCCCATACTTTTATCAGTAATTGATTCAGTGTGTGGTCTTCCCTGAGCTGCTGCTAATGTTCCAAAGATGGGCATACAACCTAAGTTGAAGAAAGAACAGAAGTTTTTGGACGCCTGAGTGGCTCAGTTGTTTAAATGCCTGACTCTTGGTTTCAGCTCAGGTCTTGATCTTAGGGTCCTGGGATCAGCCCAGCATCTCGCTCCACGCTCAGTGCAACATCTGCTTGAGATTCTCTCCCTCCTCCCCCTCCCCCTCTCCCCCTCCCCCTGCTGTGCATGCTCTCTCTCTCATTCTCTCTATCTCTCACAAATAAATAAATAAAATCTTTACTCCCCCCAAAAAGAATAGAAGAATATATTCTAAGGTTGGAAGAGAGATTTTTTTTCTCTCTCCCATGGAATATAAAGAAGGAACTGCCATCTTAGGAGTTGGGTGGAAGCCTGAGGACAAAGTGAATATAAGGTAGAGCCAAGGAAATTTCAAAGATGCCCAGCAGAGCCTTGTACCTTCCCGTACCCAGTCCTACCTCTAACTTACAGTTCTGGGGAAAGCTTAGAGTTTACGTTATTGTCTCAGCCACTTTAAATTGTTTTGGTTTATTTTGTTGTTGTTTTGTTTTTGTAGCCCAAAACATCCCATTTATTAAAGTATGTTTAAGATTAAATCTGAATTCTCTATACAGGTTGTATTCTTACTGTCTTGCCTCTAGTAATCAGCAAGTGGAGTATTCAGTTATGCTTAATGAGTGATACAAATGAACTCATGCATGAATGAATGATCACACACTGAAAGATCACGCAGATAACATCATCATTGTCATTACTCTTATCAAATATGATTGATTTAGAGTCATGATGAGGTCCCGGAAGTAGCTAATTCATTAATGCAAATAATGAATTTTCATGTAGGCTGTTTTATTTATTTTAAAAAAGATTTTATTTATTTATTTGACAGAGAGAGGGAACACAAACAGGGGGATTGGGAGAGGGAGAAGTAGGCTTCCCGCTGAGCAGGGAGCCCAATGTGGGGCTGGATCCCAGGACCCTGGGATCATGACCCGAGCCAAAGGCAGACACTTAATGACTGAGCCACCCAGGTGCCCCTGTAGCCTTAGTGTTAATGCAATATTTGCTGCAACTAAGTGAAATTTTTTCCAGCCAGTTTAAATGAAAATGAGAGTCTATTATAAGGTTACTGAAGTGTCTCATGGACCGCAGAGTTTTATCCCTGACTCTAGCCAACAAGAATGAGTACCACTGGTAAAGGTAATGTAGATGGGTTAAAAAAATTTTTGTGTGTGTGTGAAATTGATCACCAATTATGGAAGAACAACAACACTCAATACATGTGAGCTGTGATATCTGTTAGGATTGCAGGTAACAAAACCTGGAAATAATAGCTTAAATGAGTGAGGGTCTTATCTCAGAAAACAGAAGTCTGGAGATAGGCAGACCTGGCCTGCCAGAGAGCTTAAGGGAATCATTAAAGACAGTCTCCTCTGGCTTCTCGGAGCCATCATTTTTAATGATCACAAGATAGCTGCTGCTCTCTAGGCATTGCATACACATTTCAGGCAGGAAGCAGTACAAACAGGGAAAAGGAAAGTCTTCACCTCGTGAAGTTTTACCTTTTTATTTGGTACCTGACTCCCTCCTTAGGCATTTCTGCCTACCTCTCATTAAATGTCCTGCAGGCTGGAGAAAGGAGTATTTCAGCTGTACATATTGCCACCCTGAACAAAATGGTGTTCTTAACAGAACAGAAGGAAGCATGGATAGTGTGCAGGTATTTAGTAATATCCGCCTAGGCAATCATTACTTCAACTGAAAGGCAAACCTAAGGAAGTACAAGGTGGAGGGTGTGATGAGGTGGGATTAGGAGAGAAATAGGCAAAGCTTTATGTTTTGAATTTATTCACTGTGTCAAGTTCTCTTGTCTCGATTGCCTATTCTGGTTTCACTCCAGGCACTAGAGACCAGACCTCTCCAGGGATTCTCTCTCCACAAGAACCTCCCCCGTTTTTTTCTCCTTTAAAACCATCACAGACACTTCCTATTTTCAAGGGCAATATCCAAACTCCCTAGCTTAATATTCATGGCTCTCTGTTTGAAATGCCCTAACACAGGTTGATGGCGCTCAGTGGGTTGGGACCATCATACCACCAAACTATGCCTTGTTTCTGGAAAGACTTGTTTCTACAATGAAAACCAGCTACTGAACAACCGGTATCACATCAAAAGAAGTGACTTTCTTCTAACAAATACTGGAATGGTTTATTATAGTCAGACAGGACAGATGTGGTGGGTCCACAGGTGCTAGGGCTCAGGAATTCCACTTTTTTTTTTTCATAATTCATGAGCGACAGAGAGAGAGAGAAGCAGGCTCCCCGGGGAGCAAGGGAGTCCCACGCGGGACTCTACGCCAGGACCCCGAAGGCAGACGCTTAACCCACTGAGCCACCCAGGCAGCCTCCAGAATTCCTCTATACCTCTAACTCATGTCATGAGGCAGGAAAAAGATTATTATTATCTTTTTTTTAGGAAAAAGATTCTTGCGGGTAGGAACCTGGTCCACTCCCCCAACAGTCCCAGTCACGTGGAAAGGGAACGTTGACAGGTTGGGAGACGCTCTCCCGCCCCGAAGAGGACGAGAGGAGCCCGCGGACAGCACCGCCTCCAGGCCCCGCCCCTCCCGTGGGCCCCGCCCTCCCGTGGGCCCCGCCCCTCCTTGGGCCCCGCCCCCTGATGCTCGGAGTCCGCCGCGGGCTAGCCGGGTCCGGGGGCGGGGCTCACCCTTGCCCTCGGGGTCTCTCGGGCTCCGCCAATCAGCGAGCGCCCTGTTGGCCGTCCGCAGCTCCCGGGCCCCTCCTCCTCCCGCCGGCCTCCGCTTCCTCGAATCCAAGATGGCGGGATCCAGGCAACGGGGTCTTCAGGCCAGAGTTCGGCCTCTCTTCTGCGCCCTGCTGCTGTCGGTTAGTCGCTTCGCCGGGAGCGACGGCGTGGGAGGCGACCCTGCGGCTACTGGCGCCGCGGGCACGGCAGCCCCGTCGCCACACCGCCGCTTTGAGTACAAGTACAGCTTCAAGGGACCGCACCTGGTGCAGAGCGACGGGACAGTGCCCTTCTGGGCCCACGCGGGGAGTAAGCCGGGAAAGAGGGCGGGGGGCCAGGGTCCCCTCCCCGCCTGCGTCTCCCCCTCTCCACCCTCTCCCTGCCGCACACCCCTGGCGCGGCGGACCCTTCTCAGCAGCCCCTTCCGCNTGCCTCCCCCCCCCCCCCCCCCCCCCCCCCCCCCCCCCCCCCCGGTTCAGCCCACCCCTCGTCCTCCTGTCCTCCTGCCTTTGATCTCGTCCGTTCTTTCCGTTCGGTCTGGACGTGTTTGGTTACTTTCCTACACTTCAAGCTTTCAGACTCTCGTCTGAGCATCACGTTTCACCCCAACGCCACGTCCCAGCGCGAACGCCCCGCAGCCCCACCCCCGGCCATCCCAAGCTGAGACCTGTGCTGGAGGCTTCCCTCCGTCCTTTGCCGCTGCTCCCGGGTCCTGCCCTGCCGGCTTTGCTCCGGTGCTAGCAACGGTTAATGCGCCAGTGGGTACCCCAGTGACTCCGGAGATGGCCTATGTCGCTTTTAAAGTAGTTTTTACGTCTTCGTATGTCCGAGGACATTGCTGAATTTGCCTCTTTTCAGTGACTTGGTGTGGTCTTTGATCTTTTCCAGCTGTGTTAACACATGTAACAAGAGTCACACTCACCCCTTTATTACTAGTAGTAGTATTATAGTGTTATGTAGTAGTAGTAGTATAGTAGAAGGGATATATTTTTTGGTATTGTTTCTGCACTTTATACATGAAAATAACATTACATATACAGTCTCTTCAGAGTTACAGGGTTGTTGTTTTTTTTTTGAAAATTGAAAGAATTCTGTGCTCAATGTTTTATTCACTCTGTGTTTGTCACTGTTAGTAGATAAGAGAGCCTTGCTAGACATTTACATATGTGAAAGAAAACGTATCTGTACTTTCTGGTGCTGATGTGTCTGCTGACTAAGGAATCAGTCGTAACACTTGGCATGCTGTAAGCTCTGTTCAGTGACCATCAGATGCACCCTTTGAAACAGGTTTCAAATGCCTTTTTATGGGGTGAGAAGTTCTGTCATTTTGAGTTCCATCATCGTGTGTAATTAATCATTTATATAAGGTTTGTATACATCGTTTTAGAATGTCAAGTGCTTGAAACAAAATATTCCACTTCCAGAAAGTAATTACTGAGTAGGAAACACACTTTTAGGAAGGACCATTTCGCTGAAATTAATGTATAATTTGAAGATATAAAATTTCAATTTGACTTAATGACCAAGTCATTAATTATTAGAAGTAGAGTATAATTATTTTGTTACTCAGCAGGCATTTGCTATGTGCCTGGTCATCAAGGATAGGTTGCTGGGCTTTTGTTATCAAGATAACGTTGTTCCTAATACACAAAGATGCTGCAGGTGTACCAAACATAAGTTTTGGGGGTTTTTGGTTTTTGTTTTGAAATGATGCTGAAGTTTTCAGTAGTGGTGATGAATTTGCCCACACTTTTTTTCACTTCTGCATCTCTCCCTTGCCTGCTTGTTCTTTGTCTTTCACATTTACACTACATACATCAGCCAATTAAGACTGTTAATTGACTCAAATTAGCTACCTTGACTTTCTATGCAGAGCCTATACCCAACTAAGCTTGTCTGCTGCAAAAATGTCAGGTAGTGTCCCTGGGTGAATTAAAGTTGTATGACTAGACCGAATTTGAAATAAAAGGGATTAGTGTTTTAGTCATGATTTTTCTGCATACTGACTGTGGGAATCCCTGCTGTGAATACCCCTTGCTTTCATTATCACTGTAACTTTTACAGTCTTCACTGTTTTCTTAACTCCATTGATCATTTTTTCCCTTCTCATTTTACCCTGAGATCCATTATTTACAGCAATTTTTTTAAGTAGAGAAATTTGAGATTTAGTTTCAACATGGCCCATTACATTCATCCCCAAATCAAGACCAAATCGATGGTGTTTCTTTTCTTAACCCTAATGTCCTTTTGTACTGTTAGTACACATGCTGGGGTTCATAAGGGCACAAAACTGATCATAGCAGTTTGTAACCCTTTGTAGCTCTCAGAGCTCTTTCACCTTCTCTTTCTGATTTGATCATTTGTAGGCAAGGCAGGTGTTATCTGTCTTAGAAATGAAAAGCCTAAAAAAAAAAAAAAAAAGAAAAGCCTGCTGCTCAGAAAAGGTTCTTGGAAGTTAATCACTAGTGTCAGGACATTGGAACTCATATCCAGGTCTTCTAATTCTATGTCTACTACTCTTTCCACGAGGCTTGCCCCAACCTTTAAGTGCTTGAAAGTGATGGGGACAGTGACTGATCTTACTGAAGTACCTCAGCTTGTCTTTTGTCAGTTTTTCCTTAGCTGTAAAGACATAATACAGTTATTTTCCAGAATGGTTGTCAGAACTGGTTAATATCTGAGAGGATGTGTTAGAATTGTTCAAACTTAGGCCTAATAGGTGCTTTAATAATATCTAGTTCTGTAACAGGACTATTTAACATTTATTGAAATACTTCTGTGCATTATATGCCTGTGAGGTTATTAGAAAAATGGAATGAGTTGCCTATAATCAAACAGCTAGTAAGTGATGGAGCTGGGATTTGAACCTAGCTTTGAGATGCAAACTACCATTTGGGGATCACGATTCTCTTTGTGAATCTGCTGGCGCTAAAGAACTGTTTATTGACTTGAAATTCAGTTGGCCCTCTCCCTAGAAGAAGGTATATATGCACGAAATTTTGCATATAACTTTTGGGGTGTTTATGGAAGTGATTGAGCCCAGCCCCTTCATTTTACAGGTGAACATATGGTGAACCCAAGACAGTAAGAATTATTTGCTCAAAGTCACACAGCTGAACTGAGACTAGGAATAAGTCTCTTGATTCCTAGTGGTATGTTCTTTTCACACTGTTTGAGCTTTCTAACATTTGTAAACTGTTTTTTTTTTTTAAGATTTTATTTATTTGACACAGAGAGAGAGAGATCACAAGTAGGCAGAGAGGCAGGCTCCCCGCTGAGCAGAGAGCCCGACGGTGGGCCTCGATCCCAGGACCCTGAGATCATGACCTGAGCTGAAGGCAGAGGCTTTAACCCACTGAGCCACCCAGGCGCCCTAACATTTGTAAACTGTTAAGATAGTTCACAGTTTTAAAGAAATGATATGCAACTTTTTGAGGTATTTTGAAAAGAATATAATGGGAATCAAATTGTTGATTTGCTTTATAAGCATGATTTTCTCCCTCCTACCCCTTGAATTTTTAATGTATTGTGGCATTATTTTTTTCCCCCAGAAGTAGTTCACTATTCAAAAGATGAGGGTGGGAAGGCTGTTAGAAAGCTCTAAAATTTTTTTATTTTTAAAATATTTTATTTATTTTTTTAAAGATTTTTTTTTTTTATTTGAGAGAGAGAAGAGAGAGAGAGAGAGCACAAGCAGGGTGAGGGGCAGAGGGAGAAGCAGCCCCTACGCTGGGCAGGGAGCTGGCTTCGGGCCTCGATCTCAAGACTCTGGGATCATGCATGACCTGAGCCGAGGGAGACGCTTAACCGACTCAGACATCCAGGTGCCCCCAAAGCTCTAAAGTTTTAAAGTTGAAACTGTCAACGTGTAATTTTTTCCTAACAAAATTATTGTACAGGATACCAAGTTAAAATTAGATCTCTATAGGCATATGGAACAGTTTGGTGATGGTTCTTTGAGTTTTACCTAATTATAACTTAAAGCTCTTCTTCCCTGATTTTTGTTCTAGATGCTATTCCAAGTTCAGATCAAATTCGAATAGCACCATCTTTAAAAAGCCAAAGGGGATCAGTGTGGACAAAGACAAAAGCAGCCTTTGAGAACTGGGAAGTTGAGGTGACATTTCGAGTGACTGGAAGAGGTCGAATTGGAGCTGACGGCCTGGTATGATCATTTCTTTACCTTAGAAAATGTATATCAGTGCATATGCCACTAGCCTCTAAATGTCGCGTGTTATATATTTACAGGCAATTTGGTATACAGAAAATCAAGGCTTGGAGGGTCCTGTGTTTGGATCAGCTGATATGTGGAATGGTGTTGGAATATTTTTCGATTCTTTCGACAATGACGGAAAGGTATATTTGTTGTCAGAACTATTACCTACCTACTTGAGTATATCTGCTAACAAAGTTAGGCCGTGAGAAATACAGCTTATTTAACACTTTTGTCAGGTTAGTAGTTTGAGAAATCCCCGAACTCTACTTTAAGTATAATGATTAGTCTTGATATAACTGGGACTTTAGAAATTTAAAGCTCTTTGCTCCTGATTTGTCATACACCAACTTCAGGTTGTAATGGAGTTCTAACTCTGAGAACTTTGCAGTGACCTCCCTTCTCAGCACCCTGTATGTGTGTAGGAATTTTGTTGGATAAGCCTGAGTCACTTAGAGATAGGCAGTGAAACCAGCAGTGTTTAGGATTATAGTTTGTGTTCATGAAAACACCCTGTGCGTTACTACTACTAGCTCACATATTAATACCTTGTCATATGTTAATCACACTTACTTGATCCGCCCGTTTCTCTGGTGATGTCTTTAGGATAGCCTAAAACAGTTCAGAACAAAATGTACTTGTGATTTAATGACATTAACTTGTGCTGTGTTAGCCTTAAGATTGATGATCTTTGTTTCAGCTGATAGTTTCCTCTCCTAATTGTGAGAGGTCATTATTAGCAATTTAAAGGAGAACTTTAATAACTCCTTGAATGCTGAGGCATATTAGTCCTCCTGTTACTAAGCGCCTTTGGGTCTCACACTTGTACCACATAGTGAGTCCTCAAATATGTGTTGTAGTTGATTATTCACACACACACACCAGTCTTTACTGAGGTAGAGACTGTTTTTGAATGATTATAAGAGTTCACTAAATTTTTTCTAAATAAGTAGTAATTATTTTAAAATTTTGAGTCCTAGAATTTTAGAGATATGAGACTTTATAGCACTTCTAGAATGATCTAGAATTCTTTGACCTAAAGACTTTAAAATAAATACATTCTTTTTATTTTTAGAAAAATAATCCTGCTATAGTAATTATAGGCAACAGTGGACAAATCCATTATGACCATCACAAGTAAGTGTGTACTTTTTATATTATTTGATTGCAACAACTTTTTGGAAACCTTGTATAATATATTGTTTCAAATCTGAATATTTTTCAGGTGAAATAAGATTATTCTTTTTCTTGAGATGTATTTTGTAACTTGGTAGAAAGGTCTTATTTTAATTTGGTCCTGTTTTAAAGTTCATTCTATGGACCACCTCAGATTTGAAACATAAAAAAGAGTTGTTTTAGGGCGCCTGGGTGGCTCAGCCTCTGCCTTCGGCTCAGGTCATGATCCCAGGGTCCTGGGATTGAGGCCCGCATCGGGCTCTCTGCTCGGCGGGGAGCCTGCTTCCTCCTCTCTCCTCTCTCTCTGCCTGCCTCTCTGCCTACTTGTAATCTCTCTCTGTGTGTCAAATGAATAAATAAAATCTTTAAAAAAAAAAAAAGAGTTGTTTTATTGAACCTAAAACTACGTAATATTTTGAAAGATTTATAAAATGTTCCTGTTTCTCGGTGATGCCATTAGTCATGTTTCTTTCATCTTTATCATTCAAAAATAAAGTTGAAACCCTTGACTGAACTTATGGCTGAGCAATTTACACCACCTTATTCATCCTTCATGTTGATTTATTTAAAGATTCTCAGTAAGCTATAAAATTTCTAAGTGTTTGGTATATTTATAATGTGTATGAATTAGGTATGTATATTTTTATTTTTACATGTTTATTTTGGTAGGAATTACCTTTGAGCCAATCAGTGAACTGTAAGAAAAGTTACTCATCTGCACTTTCATTTACTATTTCCTACCTTCGTGATTTTTAATCTTTCTAGTTCATCATGGCCACCTGTGGAGCTGTTTAAACCAGAGCTGCCAAGGCCACCTCCTCTTGAGTCTGCTTCACTTGACTTGGGGTGGAATCTAGGCATCTGCATTTTTAAAAGCTCCATATGTATTTTTTTTTAAGATTTTATTTATTATTTATTTATGGTGGAATCTAGGCATCTGAGAGAGAGAGAGAGAGATCACAAGTAGGCTGAGAGGCAGGCAGAGAGAGAGGAGGAAGCAGGCTCCCCGCCAAGCAGGGAGCCCGATGAGGGCCTCGATCCTAGGACCCTGAGATCATGACCTGAGCCGAAGGCAGGGGCTTTAACCCAGTGAGCCACCCAGGTGCCCGTCCATATGTATTTCGATTCTGCCCTGACATAAAGGACGATTTTGCCCTCGTCTTAGGTAGAAGAGTAGAACTAACTTCTTGCTGTCAGCACATGGTAGCTTTGGCCTCTGACGTTTTCCATAGTTCTGACAGAAGTCACAGGGAAAACTTGTGCATTAACTTTTTGTCTTCTGAGTAAGTAACTTCAAATATCCCAAGACTGTCATAACTTGATATTATTTTATCTTTCTGGATGCCCATCATTTTAAATAGTGAATTTTTAAATATTGAGAAGCTTTCTGACATTTTTTGTTTTCCCTTTCTTCACACCATAGTGATGGTGCTAATCAAGCTTTAGCAAGTTGCCAGAGGGACTTTCGTAATAAACCCTATCCTGTCCGAGCAAAGGTTACATATTACCAGAAAACACTGATGGTAAGTAACATGCACTTAGAGATACTCAAATGAATGATACTCTGGTAGGACTTTTCATTCTGAATCTTTGATAAAAATTAAAGGCATGTAAATTTGGATATTGGTTTATGTACACAGCGTTACCATGTGAGAACAGAAATGGTTTCAGAGCTTGGCCTAAGTCGTCATGTGGTGTTAAAAGTTGCCCATAAGTTTGCATTCAGTCAGTACATGTTTAAGCATCTACTTGCTAGATGCCACACATTACATATATATCCGAGCCATCCAGGTACGAATCAGAGTAAAAGAAAGGTCATTTTCTCCAAAGAGCTTGTAGTCTAGCGGAGGGGAGACACTTGTATAACGTTATGTGCTCGGTGGGAGATGGGTCACAGCACACATACCATTAAAGAATCACGGGGTTAGAATGTTGTAACTGCAGCTGAGAAGGTCAGGACCAGTTTCTCAGAGCTGAGTTGCACCAGGAGGGGAAAGGGGAAGTTTCCGAGATGGGGTGCATGTTCCAGGCAGAGAAAACAGGCGTAGGGACTGGTGAAAGATTGGGGAAAGGCACGTGATTTGGAACGGCTGGGGATAGAGGAGACGGAGGAGTGGGGTAGAAGGGTCCATGGCGGCAAGTCACACTGGCCTTGGGTAGTGATCCTATAAGGAACTGTTGAAAGTTTTAATCAGGAAAGTGAAATGATCCGATTTGCAGTTTGGGCAGATGACTTAGGCAGTTCTTATAATGGTATTTGTGAAAGGAGGCTCCACACTTAATGGTCCTTGCCCTGTGCTCTGTACTTGTACGTGCACTTTCTTACTTATTTTTTCCAGTGGCCCTGTGGGGCAGGCATCCCCGTCTTATACTCGGGGAAATGAGATATGGGACATTTTAAGTAACTTAGTGTCATACCACATAAGCAGCACAAATTGTGATTTGATTTGAACCGAGTGCCGTCTTCCCTGTAAGACTCCACTTGCGGTCTGAGCCAGGGAAGAGGGAAGAAGAGAGAAGAGGCAGTTAGGAGGGAGAGGGAGAGACTGCTTGGGGGTGGGAGTGTGTGCACAGTGGAGGAGTCAAAGCTCCTGGATTTCTGGCCAGTTGTACAAATAAGCCAAGAAGCAGCACATTGGAGTTTGAGTGAGGAGTGGGAAGGCAGAGGGTTGGTAATGCATTTGGTTGTAAACAGATTGAGTTCAGGGTGTTATTTCTGTAAAATGGGTATATCCTGCGGCACCTGGGTGGCTCAGTCGGTTAAGTGTCTGTCTGCCTTTTTCTCAGGTCCTGATCCCAGGGTCCTGGGATCGAGCCCCAGATCAGGCTCCCTGCTTAGCAGGGAGTCTGCCTCTCCTGCTGCTGCTGCTTCCCCTGCTTGTGGTCTCTCACTCTTTCTCAAATAAATAAATAAAATCTTCAAAATAATAAAAAATAAAGGGGTATATCTAGCTAGCAGTTCTACTAACATCATGGGAACTTTGCTTGTTAAAGGTGCCATCATACTACTTATAAATAACAAACATCTTGTTTAAATTTTTCTTTCTCCTAAATCATGAGCTAGCCTCGCACAGGCAGTTCTTTGGAAAACTTTATATTGGCTCTGTCTTTTTTTTTTTTTTTAAGATTTTATTTATTTATTTGACAGAGAGAGAACACAAGCAGGGGGAGGGGAAGAGGGAGANATTTATTTATTTGACAGAGAGAGAACACAAGCAGGGGGAGTGGAAGAGGGAGAAGCAGACTCCCTGGCAAGCGGGGAACCCGATGCGGGACTCCATCCCAGGACCCTGGGATCATGACCTGAGCCGAAGATAGACAGACCCTTAACCACGGAGCCACCCAGGTGCCCCAATATTGGCTCAGTCTTAAATTCCAAACTAATTTAGAGGTCTCAGAAGAGAGGAGGTGTCCACTCTGTTATGACTGACTAGGGCTCGAGTTCCACTGTGATTATTACCCATCCTGTACTGTTTCATTAGGGTCATCAGGAAGTCACGCTCACCTTCACGTGGCAGAACCCAGACACCAACCCTGGGGAGTGGAGACACACACTTTAGTTCACACATTGCGGGGAGGCTGCCTACATGACCCAGAGCAGTAAACCCTACCAACAATACCCAAAACAGTCGTACTGCAAAATATATTCCCGAAGAGTTCAATATTTCGAAGAGACTGGGCACGGCTATGCAAATTAGCACATTGAAGTTTCCATGACTGTGGAATTACTTTTTTACCTAATATCTGTGAATGTCTATAGAGCTAGTGTTTTGAAGAATACATTTGAGAGAGACCTGGCAGGACACATGACTGAATAGTTTTAGCCTTTATATGTTTTCTCAGTCTCTTACCTCTTCCTGTCATACTCTCCCCTTTTCTCTCTATGTGGCAGAGTCATGCTTATTCTTGAGCACACTAGTTCAGATCCCTGTTATATCAGATTTCCCAAACATTGGCTCATAATGATCTGTTTCTCTGAAGCTGTTTTTTTTTTCTCTAAGGAATATTTGGCCTTTGAGATACGTTGTATTGAGTTACTAATTAACTATGGTTTGCTTGTTTTTTCTCATCAATATGATCATAAACTTGTCAATCCTAATAGTCCCTAATACTGTGCTCACTTTAGTAACTCAGGAAATGTTTATTGAATTAGTACTTATACATTTATCTTGTCTGAGTTGTTTGAACTTTAGAGGGAAAAACAATGTAAGGGGAGCAAGAACTGCTATGAGTGGAAAAACTTTGTCAAAGCAAGAGTCTTTTTAAACGCTGCTCAAGTAGTATTTAACAATGGATTGAAACTGTGAGATGAATAAGGGATATTATATAAGGTGAATATTGATGATCTCATGAAAAGCATTACTGCTACTAATCAGTGGACTTGTGTTACCTGTACCGTCACACACCTAACATTCCTCCAAACTCATGGTACAATGAATATATTTTTTCTTCTTTTTTTTTTTTTTAAAGAATTTTTTAAAGAATTAATGCTATGCCTGGGTGGCTCAGTCGGTTTAGCAGCTGCCTTTGGCTCGGGTCATGATCCGATGGTCCTGGGATCGAGCCCAGCATTGGGCTCTCAGCTCCGTGACGGAATCTGCTTCTCCCTCTCCCTCTGCCTGCTGCTCCACTTGCTTGTGCTCGCATGCTCACTCTCTCAAATAAATAAATAAAATCTTAAAAAAAAAAAAAAGAATTAGTACTAGACAGTAAAGACTCCTAATGGATTTTCAGTTTTTTCAGGTTCAAGGAAAAAGTATTGAAATAGTTGAAAATTTTTAGTGTTAGAGTTAGGGTGTGATTAACTTAACACCTTTTTTTTTCTCTCTCTCAAAAGACAAACGTCTTGCTGATTGTTGATTCTGATTTAAAACACTGTAGAGGAGAACCATTCGTAAATGATGCAAACTGAAATCAGAGCATTACTGAGCAGAGGGAACAGAATGTTAATGTTGGCTAACTAAATGGCAGGTGGTTTGAAAAAATTGGTAGTAGGGGTGTCTAGGTGCCTCAGTCAGTTAAGCATCTGTTTCTTGATCTCAGCTCAGGTCTCAGTCTCAGACTCATGAGTTCAACCCCTGCATTGGGCTCCATTCTGGAATGGGGTCTACTTAAAAAAAAAGAATTTTAGAAGATTGGTAGGAGTTCACTTGTTTTCATCCTATATTACATAGAGACTTACTGTTCATATTGACAGGTGTCTTACTCTCTCTCCAAAAATGTGGACAGGGTACTATATCATTTTACCTTTGGGACTGAATCCTGTCACTGACAAGTGATCGTCGTATCTGGAAGCAATAATAGAAGTGCCCTGCTCTGGTGCCATTCCCTTCTCTGGCTTCCCCTCTGGCTCAGCCTCTGTTAAGTTGGGTTGCTGGAAATGAAAGGCTGGGCCACTGCTCATCTGGGACCAGAAGAGTGGCTGTGTGTCTGCTGGGTTCCTGGGCTTCCTTGGGATTCCACGATTCTTTCTGAGACATTTTGCAGAGGAGAAATACATTCTGCAGAGGAGAAACTTAGGTGTCCTTTTAGTTTTTTCATTTTCTGCCTTTTTGTCAATATGACTTCTGTCACTTCTGTTGTCTCTCTGCTAACTACCACTGTCCAGTCACACCCCCTCCGCAAGTGAATGAAGAGAAGCTCACTCCTTGCATGGCAGTCTATTTAATTTAATATAATTATATTTAATTCTCAACTAGCTGTGGTAAAAATTGTAAATTCATCCTATTTGTTTGAGCTCTGACACTGGGGTTTTAGAACACGTCTGGTCCATCTTCTGTGTGAACCATTCAAAGGAGGTTATCGTGTTTCCGTGAGTCTTCTATTTTAGAAAGAGTTTCGTGGAACATTATCATGTATTTCTCTTTAAGCCTTTGACACATTGTAGGATAAAAACTTTAAAGTGAGGGGTGCCTGGGTGGCTCAGTCGTTAAGTGTCTGCCTTTGGTCGAGTCATGATCCCAGGATCCTGGGATTGAGCCCCATATCAGGCTCCCTGCTCAGCAGGAAGCCTGCTTCTCCCACTCCCCCTGCTTGTGTTCCCTCTCTCACTGTGTCTCTCTCTGTCAAATAAATAAATAAAATCTTAAAAAAAAGCAAACTTTAAAGTGAAATATCTTGCATAATGATGCTAAATAAGTGAGTTTTTTCATGGACAGGGGATTACCCTTTATGATAGAGAAAACTGATAGCTTTTTGGCAGTTGGTTAGTAGCCCAAATATAAAGAACAATTAGTCATAAGTTGACTATTTGAAATTCATTTTGCAATGTCTGTTGTAAAAGCTATAGCTGTAGTATGTCTCTTTTAGGTAATGATCAATAATGGCTTCACACCAGATAAAAATGACTATGAATTTTGTGCCAGAGTGGACAATATGGTTCTCCCTCCTGAAGGGCATTTTGGAATATCTGCTGCAACTGGAGGTCTTGCAGGTAAATCTTGCTGTCTTTTAATATAAACATTTGTGAATTGAGTTTCATTGGGAATAGTCTATTCGGAGATACGTAGACTTGTTTACTTTTATCCTTTTAAGATGAGCTGTAATGCAGAGCCAGTCTTTTGGTATCTTGAATCTGCTCATTTTCTACTGATATTCTATAGGTACACAGTTGGCTGGGGCTGCATACAACTGATAGATGATATTTAAAGTCAAGGCTATAATAAGTTAATTACCAAATGGTTTAGGATCCTGAAAGTTGTCACAGCACATTTAAGTGAATTTGGTAGCCTGAGGAAGTATTACTGGGAACTAAAGCTTAAGCAAGATATATTTACCATTTTTGCCCCACATTTGGTAATAAATGAACTTCTCAAATTACCATGTTGTGTTTAAAAAATATATATACCATGTTATGTTTACATGGTACATGGTATAATTTTTTATTATTTTCAAATATATAATTATTCTTTACAATATCACAAGGAGGGAGAGAGAGGATAGATTGTATTTACCCTATCTTTAATTAAGTTTGCCCAATCTTGGATTAAAGTACGTTATAAATATTACATAGCCAGTATTGGCCAAACCAAGGCAGGACTTGGTTTGGATTTCTGACTCCTGGGTCCATGCTCTATCACACTGTACGTTTTTTCCTGAAGTTAGTTAGCTTACACACCAGAGTGTTACAATGTTCTGTTTCCTCTGGTTGCATATCTCGATCTCCGTAATAGTGGCAGAAAACATAGAGATTGCCACTTGGAATTAATTGCTCTTGCTTTGCAGATGTAACTAGCCAGGATTGATAATTTTAGGTCAGCATTATGAGGTTTAATCGGCTAAGTGTGTTTCCAGCTTAGGCAACCTGAAATTAATTTTATTTTTATTTTTATTTATTTTTTATTTATTTTTATTTATTTATTTATTTATTTATTTATTTATTTATTTATTTATTT
>LNAC01000015.1:12261660-12313822 GCA_002007465.1 Ailurus styani | reverse complement strand
AAAGATTTTATTTATTTATTTCACAGAGGGAGAGAGATCACAAGGAGGCAGAGAGGCAGGCAGAGAGAGAGAGGGGGAAGCAGGCTCCCCGCTGAGCAGGGAGCCCGATGCGGGCCTCGATCCCAGGACCCTGAGATCACGACCTGAGCCGAAGGCAGAGGCTTTAACCCACTGAGCCACCCAGGCGCCCTGAACAGAATTTTTTTAAGGATTTTATTTATTTATTTGAGAGAGATAGTGAGTGAGTGAGTGGGGGAAGAGGCAGAGGGAGAGGGAGAAGGCGACACCCTGCTGAGCAAGGAGCGGGATGTGGGGCTCGATTCCAGGACTGTGGAATCATGACCTGAGCGGAAGAAGGCAGATACCTAACCGACTGAGCCACCTAGGCGCCCCTCCATACCCTATTGAGTAGGATTTTAAAAAAAATACGTTGCTATTCCTATTATTGGAGCTGTCAGTCTCAGACTTTTGTTTTCTAGATTCTTTCTGTAAATTTTCTTTTTTAAAAAATGACTTGTTATCAGTAATGATGTCTTTAAACAGCTTTTAAAAGGTGAACATCTCTTAACCCTTTACTGAGACAGACTTCTCTTTCTGGGCTGTGAGGAAGCGCAGGTCTGATGCTGGATGACTGGGAGCCTCTTTCTTTAAGCAAGAGTCTTTTTTCCAGCAACTCTTCCTCTCTTACTGGGTTCACTTTTTAAAGATTTTTTTGTTTGTTTTGTTTGGTTTTGGTTTACTTTACCTCTTTTTTTTTTTTTTTAAAGTAAAAGCCCCATTTGCATTTTTAGCGATTGGCCATAAATATTAAAGATAGGTAGCATGTTTTCCAGGTTTACTATGCATAAGAGACAATATTAGACAATAGACCTGTGGTACTTGTAAGTTTTTCAGTTTTAAGTTTTTCCTTAACTTACTGGCTTCCAAAACCCTTAGAAAATTCACAAGTGCTGTTAGCATTAGCTTCTTCCTCTTCTAGTCCAATCTCCTTGAAATGACCAACACTAAAAATTTGATGTGGAACAACCTGATCAAAAATGTGCTATAGAAATGAACAGAGTGTTCGTGAGAAAAGCTTGTACCTATATGAAAAGATGCTGAAGCTACTTAAATAATAAGAGAAATGAAAAATAAAACTCTCCTGTGATACCACACCTGTTTGACAAAAAGCCAGAGTCTGACAACATACTCCATTGCCAAGCCTCAGTAAGCACATTGCTAGAGAGAGAACACAATGGCATAACCCTTAGGAAGGAGAATTTAACAATGTATGGTAAAAATACACATTCATTTGACTATTTAACCTAGCATTTTTCACAATACACTGGCAAAAAAAAAAAAAAAACCCAGATACCTGGGGGCACCTCTGTGGTTCACTTGGTTAAGCATCCGACTCTTGATTTCAGCTTAGGTCACAATCTCGGGGTTGTGGGTTGGAGCCCCTCACCAGGCTCCGTGCTCAGCGGGGAGTCTGCTTGAGGATTCTCTCCCTCTCTTACTCTCCTGATTCTCGTGTGCTCTCTCTCTCTCTCCCTCTGTCTCTCTTGAAATAAATCTTTTAAAAAACAACAACAACAAACATACTTGGAATTCTCAAGGCTGTTCTTGCAGGACTATATTGAATAGCTCTGAAAGACTGGGGCAGATTGAGGAAATGGGAAATAAGTAACAAAATGGTAATTATGAACCCAGCCGTTTGGATAATTATATACTCAATGTAAATTTCCTGTGAATTTTATCTAGATTAAAGCGCAGATGATTCAAAGAAGGCTAACTTTTACACTTGTGCTTTTTTTTCTTCCTTGTTAGGGAACAGTTTGGGGGGACTGTAGTTTCTCTGTCCGCTGTTTCTTGCTTTTCTTAATATAAGCAGACACTGTGATCAAATCTTCCCCTTTTTACAGGTAGTAGCAGACTGTACATATATATCTTCTCCCTGCTTTTTTTTACTTACCAGGGTGGTCGTAGTGGGTACAGATACTCCTTATTCCTCATACAGCTGCATGAACCCCATTATGTGACTGTATCATAGTTTATCATTTCTCATGAGAAGTCAGTCAGTCTTGTTTCTCTGTACCTAATGTGTCTTTATTCTCTGCTTTTAAGATTTTTCTCCCTGATACTGATTTTCAGCAGTTTGATTATGATATGCTTTGCTTTTGTTTTCTTTTTCCTCTGCTTGGGGTTTAATATCTTGGTTCTGTGAGTTTATAGTTGTCATTGAATTTGGAAAATCTTAAGCCAGGCTGACCGCCTCCTGCCTTGGGGCTCGATCCCAGAACCCTGAGATCATGACCTGAGCCAAAACCAAGAGTCCCACGCTCAACTGACTGAACCACCCAGGCGCCCTTTCTAATTTCTATTTCAGTTTCTTCTCTGATCCATGGCTTTGAAGTTGTTTCTTTGGCCTTCCTCCCGCCCCCAAAATGCTGATCCCATCATTTCTTGCCATTTTGTTCACTGCCTTTGCCTTCAGACAGGTGGTGTTTGTTTTAGATTGGATTTGTCCCTAGCTCTGCTAGTTGTCTTCTGCTGGGTGCTTGATCCGTATTACCCCTGTCTACCTTCCCAGAGGTCCTAATACCTTATATGTTATATGGAGCTTTATATCTTTGAAAGTTTTTAAAAAAATATCTATTATCCGTTAAGAAAGAAAGTTAATATGTGGTTATATAACTTTCCTGAGGTCATTAACTAGTAAGTGGTGGAAGGGAAGAACTTAGGTCTTTAACATGTAATCTTGTCTCCTTTATATTTTTGGATACTGTCTATCTTACCTATATTTTTGTGTATGTCTTGGATACTCCTATTTTTCAAATATGAGTTAAGAGTTTTCTTTATGACCACTACCTCTCATCCAGACCTTCGTGGTCTGTTCCCTGAGTTCTGATTGAGGTCATTTTCTCCCAGCTCTAGCCTGTGTTGCGGTGCGCAGGTTGGCGCTGTGTTTGGCATTCAGTGCAGAGTGCTGTCCCGTAGGTGAGAACAACTAATCCAAGAAGCCATTCTGTCGGGGTATCTTGATTAAATCTTGGTCCCTGGTATTTAATTGCCCCTTTAAAATAGAAAGAATACCCATGGAAATAGGAAAAGAAAATTTTTCTTTTTCTTTCCTTTTTTTCCCCAAGATTTTATTTATTTGACAGAGAGAGAGCACAAGCAGGGGGAATAGGAGGGAGAGGGAGAAGCAGGCTCCCCCGCTGAGCAGGGAGCCCGATGCAGGTCTCAGTGCAGGGATCCCAGGACCTGGGATCATGACCTGAGCTAAAGGCAGATGCTTAACTGAGCTACCCAGGTACTCCAAAAGAAACATTTTTCAAAATACTGATTGGTGGGCGCCTGGGTGGCTCAGTGGGTTAAAGCCGCTGCCTTCGGCTCAGGTCATGATCCCAGGGTCCTGGGATCGAGGCCCGCATCGGGCTCTCTGCTCGGCAGGGAGCCTGCTTTCTCCTCTCTCTCTGCCTGCCTCTCTGCCTACTTGTAATCTCTCTCTCTGTGTCAAATGAATAAATAAAATCTTTAAAAAAAAAAAAAAATACTGATTGGTAATGTTGACTGCTAGGAGGTTGGGGAGGATGAAAGCTAAGAAAAAGCCATTATATTTGTCAGACAGTTCATTGAGCACAAATGATTAATAATCACTGCAGTACAGCAAGTATAAACTGGGTGTGTCCAGGGAATTTATGGTCTGTGACCATCAAGAACACAAAAGATCATCATCACTGTGCTGAAGATTCGAGTCAGATGGTGTGTGATAGTAGCTAGACCGTGAAGGTGGAGGCCTTCCAGTGTTAGCTACTCTTGCAGAAAGTTCGGTGGTAGGGGTGCCTGGCAGGCTCAGTCAGCACAACATGTGACTCTTGATCTCAGGATCATGAGTTTGAGTCCCATGTTGGGCACAGATATTACTAAAAAAGTAAATAACTAAACTTTATTTTAAGAAAGAAGTGGTAAAGGTTAAAGGGGTGGAAGATACTTTTGGGACGAAGAAATGAAAATCTTGAGTTTATGTAGTTAACCATGAATTTTATAAAGGTCTCAGATTTATCTCTTTTTCTAAAATACCACATTGGCTAATTGTAATAGTTCTTTGCCTTGTAGCCATCAAATGAAAGACCGAAATGCCCAGAACTGCCACCATTTCCATCATGTTTATCTACGGTGCACTTTGTTATATTTGTAGTGGTGCAAACGGTGTTATTCATTGGTTACATCATGTATAGGTAAGTCTCTAAAATTCGACTCAACATCTTTTTATATTTGTTTAATTTTAAATACTTAAAGTAACCTACATCTTTAACAACTTTCGCCACTTGTAAAATTTGGCTTAACACAAAGCAAGCATTATTTCTAGTCTATTTCAGTCACGTGGGAGTGCATGTTATAGAAAGTATGCTTATCTTCATGCAATGTATACTTCAAAAGGCGACGTATATTTCAATTCTAAGCAATCCTGATTCTTTCTGAAGTAAAATATATAGAACTTTCAGGGTTTTTTCTTCTTTTTCCTTAGGACTCAGCAAGAAGCAGCTGCCAAAAAATTCTTTTGACCACCTTTTTCATATGTGTACATCATGTATGTATATACAAAATGTCTTTTTGAGGGAATTTAAGTATTTAAATTGCTTCATAGTCTAAATTATTAAATTTTGTATAAAGTGACTGTTTAAACATTGATTTGAAGTAAGAATAAACCTTAAAACAAAGACAACCACATGTAAATTTGTGCATAGTACATAAATCTATTTAAATTTCAGTGAATTTCTGGCCAGTAGAATACAGCCACTGAACAGAATATTGATAAATAAGATGGTAAATAATAGAAACTTGGGGCAACCCCAAGATGTGAAAGTTACCCCTAAGTCTCCAGTGTTGGAGGTTTCTTTATTTAACATAAATATAGTTGCCCTCTTAACCCCCAAATTACGCGGTCTAACTTAGAGCTCCCCATCATGTTTATTTTATAACCAGAATCTTTTTTTAGAGGTCAGGGTTTCCTAGTCTAAGACCCAGTGCAGCAGCCCTCTTATCTAATACAGTTCCCTTTGAAATCAAAGAGTATTTTGTCCGAGAGCTTTAGGATCCAGATAATAGGCTTCAGAATGTTGAAGTATCTTTCCCTCTGATTATCAATGATACATTTCACTCTTAAAGGAAATTTTGGGGGGAAATTAATAGCTGCTCTTTGCCTGAAAAACCATTTAGGTGAAATCGTTCCTCTGATAATGGTTTTTATGGTTCTGCCTGGTAATGTGCTCAGTTCATGACGACTCATATTCATGAATGTCTCCACACCAACAGCATCAGTTCAGTAGTATGAAAATAATTTTTGGGTTTATGTTTGTAATTTAAGGAACTTCTATTTTGTATAGTAGGTAAATTCAGCTCAGATTGCGTGTCCTGAGGAGATTTTAAGTTCGCCAAGAAAACCTACCACTGCGTTTTGGTTTACATCGCTCCATACAGTTGGGTGTCGTTTAAATCAAGGAGGCTGGAGTAGAAGCAGTGTTGACGTTTGAAGACAAAATTTGAAAAATAGAATGAATACTTCTGATTTCTTTTTTTTTTTTTTAATGCCAGAACTAAGGATATTGTGAAGCACTTGTCAGGAAGCTTAACCTTGAAATGTCAGACCGAAAGGGATTATTGTAGTCTTTGTACATAGTGGTCCTAGGTGTTACAGAATCACTCTGTAAAGCACATTTTAGAATCAGACTTCATGTTGTTTTCACAGCTGATGTAGACCTATGTTTTTGCTGACTTCAAAATACTTTTACCTCTTTGAGCTAAGTTGTTATCTTTCATTTGTCATAGAATCCAAAGTAAGAAGTTACACTGTTGTATTAAACAGTACCATTTCATTCTTCTAAACCTTCATAAATTTGTTCTCAAATATCATTTACAGATTGGGCTAACCACCTAAAATCTATACAGAGACTGTGAGGAGCTCTGCACTATAGCAGTACCTACTTCATACTATGTACGCAAACAGTCCTAGCATTGCTTTCTATATTAGCGTTTATCCTGGAATGCTGAGTAAGAATATTCTAATGACCGCCCGCTCTACTTCGGTCACTTTAACAGAGAAAATGCTTCTCTGGCATTTCTCTTTGTGGTATTCACATTTTGAAATTCATGTTCCAGAGACATCATCACAGAATTTGCTATTAATCTATGGGGAAAAAAAAAACCAAAAAAACAACACCTTCAGAAGAATATTTAAGTTGTGGGCTATGAAAGTTGGGAAATCCTCTTGAGGTAAAAGGCTGCAAAATATCCAGTGTTACCAAATCCATTGTCATATGTGCCTGAACGGACTAAAGGGATACCAGGCGCATGTATGCAGTGGACATTGTTTAGGCTACAGTTCGAGAGGAATTGTGCTGACCTTTACTAATTCAAGCGGAGAGAGCTATTATGAAGATGCAGGAATCTTTTTCTTTTTTACTTAGTAATTTAATTAACTTGAAAATCAGTAAAGCAGTTTGCACAGGCTGTTCATCATATTATTTGAAATTCGGTTTATTTTCCTCAAAGTCACTGACTTTAGCTCATTTCTGAAGAAAAATGCTCTGTGGGAAAATCAGTCACTGCCAGGATTCTTTCATTTCTGTACTGTTTTGTATAATTAAATTTGTTACCTTCTCTCACACCAGCAAGTATTTTACAGGTGCCTTGGATTAAAACAAAATTGATTTTAAAATTTTAGTGTAAGTCATCGTGCCTGTGATGCCACTTTTAAAAAGAAATCCAGTGACATAACGGCTAATACTTTTTTTTTAATGTACGTGTTTGTGTTCTAATTGTTTGAATGTTTTATTCAGCTTGAAACTTTACTAAGAAGCCACGAACCATAACCAATGTTTTGTTATGTAATAAAGGGACATTAGTGTTTCTCAGAGCGTGGTCGGTGGACCATGTGGGTCATGGTGTGCTTGTGAAGTGTGGAGATTCCAGGCCTGCATTCTAAACCACCTGAATCAAAATTCAGGGGCGGGGCTTCAGAATAGCACTTTCCAACAAGACCTCAGGTGATTCTGAGCACACTAGTGTCTGAGAACCACAAAGATGGGTGGGAAAAAAAGCATTTTGTTTTATTAATTTAAAGCTGAGCAGAGAGCATAATATACCATTTTCATTGTCGGTGACATTAGCAAATTGCACTGATTCTTTTATTCTTACAGTTAATATTCTTACTAAAATTCTTGGTTCATTAACAACCACAAACTAAACCCAGATTGTTGCCTGTAGCTCTTGGTACTTTGGTCGATGGCTTTTAAACTTACAGAATCATCAGATCATGATTAAGCCATGAAAACTCCCATCTCAAAGTCTGCCTGCTGAAGCTTTTTGCTTTCTTGATTGCGATTTTTGTGACATTTTATCTCAGACAATTGTACTTTTTTGATAACTTAGGGAAAAGAAATTACTTGAATAAGGGATCGCCTGACCCGATATGTTGCAGAGATACAGTCTTTGTAAAGAACTTAAGTAACAGTTGTGAATGTTAAGATATGATTATCTTTTCCTGTCCGTGTGCTCATTGCGGGGAGATAGTGAATAAACGATCATATGGGAGATTTTTTTATTTATAAGATCTAATGTAAAATCACCACTTGCAACTTTTTAGATCTGTACGTTGCCTATTTAATAGATTTCTTTTAAAGTTTAAAAGGGTTTTCTATCCACTGTTAATTTCAATTGGATAACATTTTGTCAAGTGTTTTTTTTCTGATTGTTATTTGATGCTAGCTGGAATTCAAGAAACGACATTGACCTTATTCAAATAAAGAAATATTTTAGTAAATTTAGTTTTTCCTTCATTGATCTCGGGTAATAAGGAGTCATTTATTTTCCAAGTAGGCCCGGATTGTGATCCTGTCTGGTTTGTCATTTGCTGCACACTGTGTGTTGGGTGGCCTACCACAGGCAGCATCAACGTGGGGAAGCAGAAAAGGAGTAGGAATGATAATGGGCACAGCTTACCCTTGCTGGTAGACAAAGACCAACTAATTAAGATGGTGTATTTGATGTTTTCACCTCTGAAAAACCAAATACTGGTCAAAGTGTAGTTCAGCTGGACTTCTTCATCATTACTAATGGCAGTTTTAAAAAGGTGCGGTTCACTTGGGGCTTTGTGGCTGTGCCTTCCCTTCCTCGCCATAGTAACGATTGGGGACTTTATTCAGATATGATGAGAGAAGCCTTTGGAGGGGTTACACCTGGTGGCCCCAAATGTCACAAATCTTGGGATATTTATTTTCCTTTTCTGGAGGAATACAAGATTCTACACGTAGCAGATAGTTTATTGGATGTCCAAGGGAAAGGCCATCGTAATAAATTGAGGAATAAAGAGATTTTAAAGACATGAGCCCACTTTCAATGGAATTATCTACTGAGGAGACCATGAGAGATTTGGTTTCATGAAACAGCAATACCTGGAGGGTCTAGCCGCCACGGTCTCTCTCTCAGACAAAGAAATAACATCTTTAAAAAAAGTGAAACGGTGTAGTGGTTTCTAAAGGAGAGTCAGGCTGACCTGAGCAAACACAACAGGGAATCCCAGGCTGTGGCTCTGTAAAGCCCTCATGCGATGAGAGGAGACATAGTGGGTTAGAAATGGAAGTGTAGAGACAATGGTCCAGATGCATTAAGTTCCAGGCAGTGCCTCCGAAAGTGCAAGTGAGGCCAGTGTGAATGCGTGCTCTCGGTCCAAGCACTCGGCTCGGTTCCTATCTCCTCCTGAACCTTTGCAGTCTCTTACGGTAAGATGATTTTATTTATTTATTTTTTAAATATTTATTTATTTATTTTACAGAGAGAGCGAAATTACAAGTAGGCAGAGAGGCAGGCAGAGAGAGAGGAGGAAGCAGGCTCCCCGCTGAGCAGAGAGCCCGATGCGATGCGGGCCTCGATCCCAGGACCCTGAGATCATGACCTGAGCTGAAGGCAGAGGCTTTAACCCACTGAACCACCCAGGCGCCCCACAGTAAGATGATTTTAGCAACATCTTTAAATAGGTTTAATAAAGGGAATTTTTTTTTTTTTTAAGATTTTATTTATTTGGCAGAGAGCAAGCGAGAGAGGGAAACACAAGCAGGGGCAGAGGGAGAGGGAGAAGCAAGCTTCTCGCAGAGCAGGGAGCCCAATGTGAGGCTCGATCCCAGGACCCTGGGATCATGACCTGAGCCAAAGGCAGAGGCTTTAACGACTGAGCCACCCAGGCGCCCCAATAAAGGGAACTATTGACCATTACACAGCTCTGTACGATCTGAGGGACCCATTTCCTGAGAGGGCTCACCCTAGAGACAAAATAACCAGCACAGGTTACAAAGAGCCTACGTCATTTTCTCCGCCCCACTCCCTCTTGGAGTGCTTTAATTAGAAAGATACTAACAGATTAAAGTCTTAGCCGTACTCAATTCCTCCCTTGACCTCAAGAAAACCATGGCCATTGAAAATGTGTTGCATGTTAGAAAACATCGTCAGACTTTCATCAGAGT
This sequence comes from Ailurus styani, assembly GCA_002007465.1. Classification (NCBI taxonomy): domain Eukaryota; kingdom Metazoa; phylum Chordata; class Mammalia; order Carnivora; family Ailuridae; genus Ailurus; species Ailurus styani. Next base: position 12,304,319 of record LNAC01000015.1, on the reverse strand, counting down.
ACACCAGTGAGCCTGAACAGGAAGTGGACCCAGTGTGAGGGGGGAAAGGTGACCTCATTCCACGTGGATGATTTAGCTTACCTTGTGCTTACCTTGTGGGTTTGAACACTGAAAGTGTCTGGTGCTTCATTTCCACGCAAAGATGTAACATGTCAGTGCGGTAGAAGGCCAAGGCGATCTTCCGGATCCAAACAAAGGGCCAGCATGGCTCGCCCTTTAGACTTGCCTCAGTTGAGGATTTATGGGCCACGGGAGCGGTGGAAGCAGGGCAGAACTCCAGCACACCAAAAGGCAAATCCTGCATAGTGCTTAAGAGTCCAATGAGATAAAATGATGGATCAAAGGATTATTTTTGCTTAATGAAGCATTTGGGGTTTTGAGTCTCTCTGGACACCGTTTTCAACGGGCTGTTGTGCTCAAGGGCTAGACTTTGGACATTCCAGGACAGGCATGTGGTCGGTCAGCTCGGGTTCATTGAAACAGGGCTCTCGGGCGCCTGGGTGGCTCAGTGGGTTAAGCCTCTGCCTTCAGCTCAGGTCATGATCTCAGGGTCCTGGGATGGAGTCCTGCATCGGGCTCTCTGCTCAGCAGGGAGCCTGCTTCCTCCTCTCTCTCTCTGCCTGCCTCTCAGCCTACTTGTGATCTCTCTCCCTCTGTGAAATAATAAATAAAATCTTTTTTAAAAATTTAAAAAATTAAAAAAAAAATTGAAACAGGGCTCTCGATGAAGCCCGGCTGCGCTTATAATTTAGAATTTAGAAATGGGTAGGGAAAGGAGTAGATAATGTGAGGGGATTTTCTTTTGCTTCTGAAATTAGCTCAGTGTATTAATTCAGGAAGCAGTCGTTTGCATCTGATTGTATGCCTTAGTAATCTGAACCATCTGCCTCCCGGTATTAAGGAGTCCGTCTCTAATCCAGCTTACAGCCCGCAAACCACTCTTCTCTAGCATCACGCCCTTGAGCAGATGAGGCCGTGCAAAGTCCTTTGCTCTTAAGCGCGTTGCTGTCGTTGAGGCTATTGGGAGATTTTGTCTTTTTTTTCTCTCTTCTTCACATTTTGTCTGGGGTTTGGGTTTATTTTCCTGGGGGCAGAAACCATGGCCTTCTTTATGAAAACTATGATAAGTAACCAGGTAAAGAACTTCGGATTCGGCGGCGGGTCTGAAGAAAAAAAAGAAGAAGGAGGAACATCGGATCCCGCAGCAGCTCAAGGGATGACCCGGGAGGAGTACGAGGAGTACCAGAAGCAAGTGATCGAGGAGAAGTGAGTACCCGCGGCTCCCTGCCCCTCTCCGAGCCAGAACACACGAATCCTGGCCCTTCCTCCTTCCGCTCCCCGACCTCTCTGGCTTTGCTCTTTAGACGCGCGTTCTTGTGCTGTTTGCCTCCGACCTTATGTGCCCCGCTCCGCGGACCCTCTCCGCGCCGCAGCAGGTTCCACGTCCCGCGTGTAGGGCCGGCGGCCACACAGAATGCATGAATCTCTGTGACGTTCTGAAAGCCGCTTAGCACGTTCTCTGGTCTAGGTTCATTTCAGTGAACCTCAGCTGAAACGTTCAGATGGACAATGGTGAGCCTGTCTCCGAGGTCTCCCGCCAGCTCACCCTTCTAGCACGCGGAAAGCTTTCAAATGGAAGAATTCAGATTTTGCACCTGGAAGAGGGCCTTGAAGCACACACCGTGCAATCTCTTTTTCTCTTACGTGTGCGAAAACCCTAGAAAGCACAACAAGAGGATTAGGTCATAAGACTCAGCTTCACAAAAACTGTGAATAAATTTGTGGGCTGTTTATTATGGAAATTTTAAAGGTACAGAAAAGTAGAACAGTATAATGAACACCCATGCAAACCTATGAATAAACCCACAGTTAACATTTTGTTATAATTCCTTATAGATGATTAGTTGATAGGTAAGTAGACAGAGCATTTTTAAAGTAAATTGTAAAAGTGAAGACATCATGATACTTCACCCCTAAATACTTCAGCCATGTACCTCCAAAAAATAAGGACATTCTCCTGACTATGTAAAACAAAAATAAAACGTGGGTAACATTTCCGTTGGCCATTATAGAATGTGAATATAACCCACAATTTTTCACTGCTGCAGACCGATCTTTAAGTATAATCTGTATGTAATTTTTTAGATTTTAAGGTAGAATAATTTAAGAGTCTTTTAATAACAATGCAGAATTGAAGTCTCGATCTTGAGTTTAAATGTTAATCTTTTCTTTTAAGTATTAATTAAAAGTATTTCTTGGGGCAACTGGATGACTCAGTTGATAGAGCGTGTGACTCTTGATCTTGGGGTTTTGAGTTCAAGCCCCACGTTGGGCATGGAGCCTACTTGAAAAAAAAAAGTATTTCTCATTTAATAAGAGTATTTCTTTTTGCCATCATGGCTCTTTTGCTAATGATCAATTACATGAGAGTGGCCTAAGTCCTATGGCTAAGATGATTATCGGTGAAAGGTTAATGACCCAGAGGAAACTAAGAAACTTACTTAAATCTAAGTACAAAGGCTTACATTTAATGGAAACTTTGCCTATTGTATTTTTTCTGAAAGAAGTTGTAGCTTATAAACTACCTAGAAAGTATTAAGCTCAGCTCTGCAGTCAATTAAAGTTGGTTAAAAAAGTAAATGCAACTGCAAACATGTCGGTGCTAAAATAATGCTCAGGCAAAAAAAACACCCCTTGCCTATAGGCCCGTTTCGCCTATGGCTTGTAAACAAACAAACAAACAGAAAACAAGCATAATGAAGAAACAGAAGCAGAATGATAGCACAAAATGTTCCCAGCTCAAGTGAGAGAAGGGAAAGAAACTGGCCAGAAATATAGGCTCTACATCTGTGTACAATGTCACGTAAGAGGTCCAAGCAATAAATCTGGTCACAGATATGGCATCTGTTTGATTAGCTAATGTCCTAGTTTTCCCTAAGTTTATATCTGGATAGATCAAAAGCTAGAAAGCCCAAATGGTGGATTGGGTTGTTTGCCAACTACGTGTGTGTGTGTGTGAGATCAACTTATGCAGTCACCCAATTTAAGAAATAGTAGCAGGGCCATGGGGCCAGGCTCCTTCCCTCTGGCAAGAGGCAGGCCTTCCAGTTTGTTGCTTGAGTTTCCAATAGCTTCACCACCTAGAATACAACAAAATAGTCCATTTATCCCTCCATTTCTCTCAATAAGAGTAAAATATCCCTTTATCTTAGTTACGGCACAGTAATTGTTAGGGTGGCATTTGTTACTTGAACTTTGATATGCGTCAGAGAACTGGACATAAAAGCTAGAATTATAAAGCATTTAGAAGAAAACAATATTTCTTTGCAGCTTGAAAGTAGGCAGAGTTCTTAAACATGACTCTGAAAGCAATAACCATAAATTTTTTTAATGTAGACTTTATCAAAGTTGTTCTTGTACATCAAGGGACACCATTAAGAGAATATTTATAGGAAAGTCACAGAATGAGAGAAAATCTTTGCAAAATGTGCCTGACAAAGGACTGGGTTTTAGAATATATAAAGAATTTCTACAACTCAGTAATAAAAGCAAAAAAAAAAAAAAGGCAAAAAGTGTTGAGCAAATACTTCATAAAGATACACAAATGGTTAATTAGTATATGAAAAAAACCCATCTGATATCATTAGTCATCATGGAAATGAAAATTAAAATCACACTAAAGTACCACTACACACTCCAGAATGGCTAAAATTAAAAAGACACAATACCAAATGTTGGCCAGAATGTGGAACAACTTAGAACTTTTATTCCAGTTGATATGAGATGGTACACCCCATTGGGAAAAAGTCAGGCAGTTTCTTATAAAACTAAACTCACTCAACTGAATTATCCTGTCACTCAGTGGTGCCACACCTAAATATTTACCTCAGAGAAATGAACATGTATGTCCACAAAAAGACATGGACAAAAATGTTCATGATGGCTTCATTGACAGTGGCCCTGAATGGGAGATAGTCCAAGTCCATCCACAGGATGGAGTAAACAAGCATGACATATTCATTAAGAACTCAGTATATAAACTATATTACTCGGTAATAAAAAGGAATAAACCATGGATGAATAACACCATCTGGATAAATCTCAAGTTTTCATGCTGAGTAAAAGAAGCCTGATACAAAAGAATGTGTACTATATGGTTCCATTTATAGAAAGTTCTAGAATAGGCCCAACCAATCTATGGTGGATAAAGGACAGCGACAGGGAAGCAGGTTGTTAACTGGGCATGGAATTGAGAGAAATTTCTCAGGTGATGGTAATGTTTTTCATATCTTAATAGGGGTCTGGGTTATGCACAGAAACAGGACCAACAGGAGAAAGAGACATATGCATACGTGTATATGTATATATGTGCACAGGGGACTGAGTATAAGGATTGTCTCACGTGATTCTGGAGGCTGAAAAGTCCCGCCCACCATCTGCGGTCTGCAAGCGGGAGGCCCAGGAAAACTGCTGGTGTCTTTCTCAGCTGGAAGGCTGATGGTATAAGACGGAGTTGAGGGCAGGAGAAGACTGAGACCTCAGCTCCAGCAGACAGGCAAAGAGAGAGAGAATTCCCCTCCCTCTGGGCGTTTTTTTAGTCAACCCTCGACAGATAGGGTGCTGCCTACCCACACCGAGGAGGGCAATCTGCTTTATTCACTCCATCAATTCAAGCGCTAATCTCATGTGGAAACACCCTCCCGGACACTTGAATCATGTTCAAATCTGGGCACCCCGCCTCCCAGTCCAGTTGCCGCGTAAAATTAGCCAGCACCGTACCTGGAAGCTCTGTGCACTGAACTGTATTCAGGATTTTACTTCAAAAGAGAAGAACTGCAAGCAAGCATGTCACTGAGGTGAATGGCATTCGTGTTGAAGTGTTTGGGGGACGAGTACTGGTGTTTACAACTTTGAAATGCTTCCAAAGATCAGATGGATAAATGAATGCATAGAAAGATAGGTATGTGATAAAACACGTACAGTAAGATGCTAATTGTAGAATCTAGATGGTGAGTATTGGGTTTCACTGTAAATTTCTTCCAACTTTTCTGTACTTTAAAAAATTTTCATAGTCAAATATTGGGGAGACTAGATCTGCTTCTGCCCAAGCCCTGGGTCACTGATATCTTAGGCAAGTCGCTTATCTTATTCTGTTTCGCTCTCCAAAGCCAGAAGATGGACCGGGGTTGCCTGGTGCCCATTCTGGCCCTGAACTTTGTTGCGGGGGCGAGGCAGTGTGCTCAGGGAGGGCCTGTGCTCAGGGCCCCCACGGGCAGTAATTTGTTTAATCTGATCTCTCCAGATCAGTCCCTCCTGCAGGCAGCCTTCTGTGTGGTGAGGAAGAGGATTTCAAAACATGAAGTGAAGAAATAGAAACCAGTTTAGCCACCTGAAAATGAAAACGGAATTTATTTTAATCCAAATAATGCTTCATGCAACGATGCTTCACGGAACCCCTCAGCAGAAACCCCACCAGGCCGGACGCCGGGGGGTGGCTCAGTCAGTTAAGGGTCCAGCTCTTGATTTGGGCTCAGGTCCTGATCTCAGGGTCATGAGATCGAGCCCTATGTCAGGCTCCACGCTCAGCTCAGCATTTGCTTGAGATTCTCTCTCGCTCCCCCCACCAGCCGGCTCACACTCTCTCTCAATATATAAATAATTTAAGTATTAAAAAAAAGAAAAGAAATCCCATGAGGCCTCACAGGAGCCTAACCTAGGAACCAGAATAATGTGGGAAGCCAGCCGTGAGCACCTCCTTGGCTCTTGCCATCCCTCCCGTCCCCAGTATGGCTGCTTTGTCCCTGGCTCAGTTGTCCCCTCTCCTCATGCCACCCAGACCCAGTGGCCCAGGGAACATGGCAGCCCATGGCCTCCAAGTCCACCTGTTCCAGCGAATGTCTGTCTTTCTCAGTCCCAGAGGAAAGATTTCACTTACCCAGCTGGGGGCCAGTCCGATAGAGCCAGCGGGCAGGGCCCTGTGTATAAACATAGTTACTTGTAATGCGCCTCGGTGGGCAGCTGGGAGGGGAGGCAGTCTCTGGAGCTTCGCAGACATCCCCAAAGTTGTCTGCTCCTGCCTCGATCAGTGTGCGCAAGGGAGTCCATTTCAACCCAGCCTCATCCTGAGTCCAACTGGGTCATCCCCAGAGCGATATGGAAATCGACCCTACCTCGTTTGGGGATGCCTCCTTCCCAACAGGGAACGGAGCCCTGTACCCAAGTTGGGGCCCAGAGGGGGTGACAATGAAGGGAAACAGATTTTTCTACATCCCTAAATACGATGTGTCTCTAAAGGACCCCCCAGCCCTGGATACTGTGACCCCATTTCCACTTGACTATGAATCATTCAGGAAGCTTGTTAAAACCAGAGCTGCTTCCATTCCTGCTCCCCCAGGGATTCCGAGGAGTCAGTCCGAGATCACACCCAGGAAGTTGCGTTCTTACCCAGCGCGCAGGTGATTCTGACGTCTGCGGTCCCAAGTTCCATTTACAGCAACCCTGCGAAGTCAACTAGATACTAGGAAAAATCACTCTGCCTTCCCTGGGCTGCACCCTAAGGAGATTCCCAGAACCAAGCTGTCTCTGGGATTCAGGTCTGCCTTGAGTTATGACCGGAGAATGACGGAAAGAGGTGCAGGCGTTTGGGGGTGTAGGAAGGTTTATCCCAGCGTCTGGCTCCTCTGCGAAGGGGTTGGACTGTCCTTAGGCCTCTAAGTCCTTTGATCCTTTTTTCTGTTCTTTTACTTTTAGGATGGAAAGAGATGCCGCATTTACACAAAAAAAGGCAGAGAGGGCGTGCCTCAGAGTTCATCTCAGAGAAAAGTACAGACTCCCAAAGGTGAGACGCTCTTTCCACAGTAAACGTCCTATTTAATTTCTTAAATAATAGAAAACGGGGAATGTTTGATGATCAGCAAAGGGTCACCCTCATGAATACACATACACACAGTCCACATGCACACACGTACACACATGCACATGTATGCACACACGTGCACACACATGCACACACATATATTTGTCTTAATCTTAATTGGGGCATTTGGTGTAATGAAAAGGACATAGAGCTAGTTCATAAAAACTAGATTTCACTCATTGAACCTCTATGAACTTCCATTTTCTCTCAGCAAAATGGAGTTAGTACCTGTAAGTGACCGCTTAATGTAAGTTTCTGTAAAGCCGATAGAACTTCCACCTGGGCTGGCATTTAGCAGCACGCGCCAGGCACTGTTCGGAGGGCTATGGGCACAGTAGCTCATTGAATCCTTCCCAGCTGTCCTCTCGGGTATTCCATCACCACCTCCGCTTGATGGCAGAAGAAGCAGAAGCATAGAGAAAGTAAGTCCCTCCTGCCGAAGGCCAGGAAGGGCAGAGCCCAAGGTCTTAACTCCTCCCATACTCTGCCTGTATTTCAAAGGAGCAATGTGCTCCTTCAATACGGAGACGCTGTTGTGGTGACGGCCACCCCCTAGCATCATCCATGGTCTGTCTCGGTGCTGGCAGACAGAACAAGCACCTGTAGGCTCTGGCCAGGCAACTGGTTTACCGATGGGAAGAGGAGGTGACTGTGACAGCGGGGCTCGGAAGCTCTACTCCTGTGGGTTGGCCCCGTGTGGACTTCAGAAGCTACCAGCCCTCAACAAAGGGAGACAGCCTCACTGTCCCTGCAAGGTCAATGCTGAAGTCACCAAAGAGTTCAATGGCCCCAACTTGTGAGAGAGACTCCCCCCTAAGATGCCCGAGGAACTGGGTTCTGCCCTCAGAGAGGAGAGGAAAACTCACAGCAAAGGTTAAACATTTTCATTGCGATCCAGGAATTTTCAAAAGTAGGGCTTTGCTTTTTGCCTCCCTTATTCCGGCTTAATACTTTTTCCCATTGGACACTTGGGAACACGGTCCCCTCCACTCCCGTCGTCTGGTGGATTCCCCGAAGCTCCCTGGGATGGGTCCAGTTGTCTTTAGGAGAATGGGGTTTCAATTCTGGGACAACCTCAGATGGCTTTTCAATGTGTCTGAGCCTCAGTTTCCTCACCTGTAAAACGGAGACAGTGACACCTGCATCACCAAGTCTTTGTCTGAGGTAACACAACGTAAAGAACCTAGTACAGTGCCTGACTGATGGCAAAAACACGATCGATGACCCCTCTCACTTTTCGCATCGTTGTCTCTATGCCCGGAAGTCTTTCTTCATAATAACAGCCAGAGGTCTCAAAGACCTTGGGTAAACACACCAACCTGTGTCGACAAGGCAACAACTCAAGGTCAAGAACCTGAGCTTTTGATTGTTTTCTCCCTAATGAGGGCCCCCCGCTGCCTTGCTCCTTTCCAGAGCTTCAGGGTCAAACCCCTCAAGGCTCAGCAGCAAGGCTTTGATGGTCTTCAGAAAAAAAAGAATCCCGAAATCTTTGAGTCAAGCTATCCTTTGGGACTAGACCCTTTCCAACAGAAGCTATAAAAAGAGGAAAGAATTATCGCCAGGAAATGTGCACATTCGGATCGTCCCTGGGGACGGACAGGGACCATGTCTACATAGGCTAAGGCTCCCTAAAGCCAGCTGGGGGAGCTGTGGAGGGAGCAAAAAAGTCATCAGACTGGTAACAGTGGAGCCCAGTATCTCTCATGGCCTGACTTCCCAGCGTTCATCAGCCCCTTTCCCCACAGCTGCTTCAAATGTCTAACGCATGCGAGACCTCACCTGCGTTTTTCTTGGACCCTGAGAAAGAACTTTGAGTTCATCTAAGATCCTAATGCCACTGCCTCTTCTTAGACACGAGGAAAGTGCATCCTGAAGAGTTAGGGAGCTTTGCAAAAACCCACAGCCACTGACTGATAGAACCGGGATGGGAATGTAAGCTTCTCAACCATGAAAACATGTGACTTCTTCACAAAAGAATATGAACGCTGCTCCCTCTGGCCCCGAGGTCTGTGCAATTTCTACTCAGCGTTCAAGGTATCCCAAAAGTCGGAGAGCAGTTTTGAGCTCTTCGTGGCTTCGACCTGCGGGAAGACTTTTAGGGACAACCTGGAGGGCTGGGGATTCCGGTGATGTGGCGCAGGACGCCGCCCCGAAACCCAGCAGGCACCCGAGGCTTCTCCCAGTCCTGGGCAGTCTCCCAGACTCCGCAAAATTGCAAACACAAGCCAAGTAAACAGATGAGAATATCACTTGAAAGCATTCTGCCCTTGACCCTTCCGTGCAGTGGGCTTTCAGGCAGAGAGGCCTCCCTGGTGTTCTTTTATGTTATGGCTGCATTTGGTAAAAATGGCTCGATTCTACACGGTGCTTCCGGGATTGGCCTGTGGTGTGAACAGTAAAAATACTAACAGTCCAGTTACCCACTTTTCGTACAGCACGGACGAATTGGGGAGATTCTAACTCAATTACACAATCCACGAAATGGTTAGGAATAGAAAATCTATCATAAAAAGCCCAAGGGGTTCCCATTCCACTCTGTCCACCCATGATCCCCAGACGTGGCTCACGGCCCAGCCCCACCGCAGCCCCTTGCCCGTGAGGTCCAGCCCCGCCGCTGGGCACCCCTCTGCTCCCGAGGCTGTTACCGGCCACCCCCTCCCCTCCCGACCCGCCTCGTCTAGCTCCTGGGCACAGCGGGCCTTCACAAGCCCCCAGGCCTGGAAGGGAGCGCTGGGGACAGACGCATTTTCCAGGCCAAGAGCTGCCCCCACGCGGGCCCTGGCTTCTGGGTGCAGCCGCCGCGGGGTGGGGGGGGGAGGGGGGGCAGGGACAGGATCGGCTCCCTCGCGCCCCCTGCTGTCCCTAGACGCAGCGTGCACGGCAGCCGCAGGGAAGTAATGGGCGAGCCCCTCTCTGGTGTTCCGTGGGGACTGGGGGTTGCCGCGGGGACGGTGATGGTGGGAACAGAAATAAATGTCCGGACGTGATTTTTTTTTTTTTCTTTTTTGGAGGTCTATTCGTTGGCTACTAAGGACCAGATTGTGCATTGTATTGCAAAGCAGTTGCCGTGCTGGCGAGCGGGGCAGGGCCTGGTGGGCCCTCCTAGGAGCAGCTGTCACAGAACGGAGGGTGGCCGCCGGAGAGGGCCGGGCCGGGTGGGGACCGGCAGGCAGGGGAGCGTCAGAGCAGCAGGGCCCTCCCACGCTGCGCCAGGACGGAGAGCTAGAAAACCAACGCGGGTGAGCTGTCTCCACAGCAAGCAGGGTGCAGGGGGATTTCGAACCCCCAGGAATTGAGGAGAAGGGGAAGGCGCTGGAATATTCGACCCCGACCCGAGAGGGGATGACTTTGGGGAAATGACCACTATGGGGGCAGTCATTCCCTGGGCCTTGAAAGCTGGGCTTCGATTCTTGTGCCAAGCCAGCTTATCTGGAGGGGCCCGAGCTGCTGGCTACACAGACCTGTATGTAATTCTTAAGGGTTTCTCTGATGATGCAGAAGGACGCCTCACAGTCAAATCCCTAGAAGGCCTTCTGAAAACCACAATGGGACTTGAACTTGAAGTTCTTCATCTTCTCCGTGCTCCCTAAGGAGCAAGGAGGCCCTGGAAGGTCAGGCCAGGCTCAGAGGCCTCACTGTGGTTGGGAAAGCCTCAAGGCCATGGCCATATGTCCCGAGAACCTGGAAAAGGAATGAGGGGCCAGGGGCCAGTGCTGCGCCCCTGGAGCGTGGGGGGCGGTGGGTGAATGCTGACAGAGGCCCAGGCCAGCCAGGAACTGCAAGGCCCAAGATGGGGCCACAGATCCCCAAATCATTACATATATCCTCCTCGTGGGGCTTGGCGCCTTGATTCCTTCACTTATTTGATTACTTATTTGATTACTGCCTTTGAAAATGGCCATCCTGTGTGTGCATGTGCGTGTGTGTGTATTATTCAACCATAAAAAGAAGAAATCTTGCCATTTGCAGCAACATAGATAGACCTTGAGGGTATCGTCCTAAGTGCAATCAGTCAGACAGAGAAAGACAGTACTGTATGATCTCACTTGTATGTAGAATCTTTTTTTTTTTTTAAAGATTTTATTTATTTATTTCACAGAGGGAGAGAGATCACAGGAGGCAGAGAGGCAGGCAGAGAGAGAGAGGGGGAAGCGGGCTCCCCGCTGAGCAGAGAGCCCGATGCGGGCCTCGATCCCAGGACCCTGAGATCATGACCTGAGCCGAAAGCAGAGGCTTTAACCCACTGAGCCACCCAGGCGCCCTTGTATGTAGAATCTTAAAAGAAGTCGGATAGGAAGAGACTGGTGGTTGTCAGAGGTGGGGGGGGATGGGGAGGGTAAAATGGATGAAGGGGGGGTCAAAGAAGACAAACTTCCAGGTGTAAGATAAATAAGTCCGGGGGATATAATGGAAGGCATGGCGACTATTAAAAAAGGTCACGGAAAGACATCGGTAGGACAGATCGTGTTGTTAGGAACCCCAGCGGCGGTGATAACCTCGGGGTGGGCGGGGTCAGCTCAGGGGCACGCCCCCTGCCCCTCCTCTCGCCTGTCCAAGCTCGGCTCCTGCGGCAGCTGTGGGTTCCTGGGCTGCCCCAGTACTTTAGCTCCCCGTGTCTGAATGGTCTTTCAACTTTTGTCAACCTTATTTTCTTATATAAAAAAGCACATCAATGGATAATCCTAAAACTCACTGAAATCAAGGGACTTGCCCAAGGTCACCAAACTTACTGCGTCAATGGGGCCTCGAGCCCCCTGATTCTTCATCCAGGACTTTCTATGCCCCACTGTCCCTACTCCCCCTCTCAACTGTATCTCCCTCCAGGATGGTAGACTCGAGAACAAGAAAACAGGGCTGGGCAGAAACCAAAGGGTCACCAGGCCCTTCCTGGGCTCCTCATAACCACCCTTCTCTCCCCTCAAATCTGCAGACTTCTAAGCCCTCTGTTGTCTTATCAAGTGCCTATTGGGTAAGCAGCCGTACTAATAGTGTTAGCAGTCCACGGGGAGTTGGACACATTCACAGTGTCCTCCAGCTAACGAGGGATGACCCCCCGGTGCCTCATTCACAGTTCCCTGGGGTCACCGGCCAGCAGCCACACAACCAGCAGGAGGCGGTTCTGGGCCCTTCCCCTCACCGAGGCCCAACGGAGAGCAGATTTGAGGAAAATGTCTTCCCGGGAGCTGTCAGGTCTAATGAGGATAACTATGTCACATTTTGGAATTAGAACCGTATTTTCTAAAGAAATTATTTGGCTGGTGTCCCCCGTGAAAGAGTTTCACTGATTGCTGACCGGGGGAAGGAAACTTGGACTCGGGAAAGGAGCAATGGGGGCCCAGCCCCGTAGGGAACAGTAAAAGCCTCCTCTCCCAGTTCATCCTTCACTGTCCATGACAACGCTATTTATTGTCCCCGTGTCTTTGGATGACCCCTTTTAATTGCAGTAATCACATAAGGAGTCCAGTAAGGGCGGTGATCAAATGCAATAATCCAAAGGGTGCAGGAAACCGTGCACATGTCCACGCAGGGTGGATTTCCTCTGGCTCTGGAGTCGCAGGTGCTCGGATGACTTCGGGCGCCTACAGGAACCCATGATGCTTGCGTTAGGCTGGGGTCTGGCTGCGCTGATCAGCCCCTGTCCTGTGTCTTTCCTGTTCCCTCTCCGCCGTCTCTCCTTTATAAAGAAAGTCAAATCTCTCCCCACGAAAACAAGCAGATCGCACTTTCGGAGCAGACATGCCCTTCTAGGCACCTGCCCCAAGTGACGGGCTTCCACTCCCCACTGGTGCCTTCCTCCTTCCGATGCTGGGTAGTCCTGCTCGTCACCGTGACCGTGACTGTGACCTCTCCCCGAAGCCCTCTCTCTCTCTCCTTGGCTTCCAGGTCTCATTCACTCCTTCATCTTCTTCATGGCCTACCCTCCCCCTGTGTGCTGCCCCCAGATTTTGGAATATTGTAGGGCTACTCTTTTTCCCACTGAATCTGCACATTCTCCCCAGGGCGGAGGCCGGGGGGGTGGTGGTGGCGGCGGACATGTCACTGTTGCTCTCCGCTGCCACCCACGTGTGGATGACTCTCAGACCTCCACCCGCAGCTTCTGTCTTCTCCCTATGGTTCCTGCTGCGTCTGCCTCCGCTTCGGGACCTTGTAGCTCTTCTCCAGAACAGACTGGCTCGTTTTCACCCACACCTGCTCCTCCTGTAGGTCCCATTTCCAGGGATGCCCACCCCCACCCCAGCCTGTCCCCCATCCCCACCCAAGGCTGGCCACCCTGGACTCTTCCCTCCTCCTCCTGCCTCACATCCAGTAAATCATCAAGTCACCCTCCCAGCACCTCCTACATAATTCTCAACTCATCCCCCCAGTGCATCCCCAAGGGATCATCAGGTCTCACCTCGCACCACAACAGCTCTTGAGTGGCTTTTCCACTTTGCGTCTTGCTCCCCTCAAAATGTCAGAGCGAGGTTTCCAAAATGCAAATATGATCCTGTTTATCCCATTAAAAAAAAAAGGCTTATCATCACTTCTGAGAATAAAGTCCCAGTCCCTTGGCCTGGACACCATAATGGGGCTGCTATCTTTCCAATCTCAGCTCTTGCTAACTCCCGGCTTAGACTGGAACTTCCTCCTGCTTTGTTCCCTACACTCAGCTTTCCGTGGCCCCTTTTCTTCCCAGAAGACTTCGGTCCAGTGCCACTTCTTACAGAACCTTCTGTGACCGTCTTCTCCCCATCGCCCTTCATGCTCCCATAATCCCAGATGCACGTCTCATGTCATCGCACCACTGTGAATATTCTCGCCTGCTGGACTCTGAGCTCCTGAACAAAGGGGCTGAGTTGTCATCTTTGTCTTCAGTGACTTGCCCAGGGCCTGACACGTAGAAAGTGTGCATGCATGTGTGTACACACACACACACACACACGAAATGGTGGCTGAATGTTGGATGTCACTGGGAAAAAGGAAAAAACAAAAACAAAAAAACCCAAAAACACCCCAAGAGCAAAGTACCAAAAACAGCAGAAAAATTTGATCTGCTGTAAGAGTTATATTAAAATAAATTTTCATGAAGAAAACAAGTCTGGATTAGACATTATAACTGTGTACACAAAGTCCAAAGGTGACTTTATATTATAATTAAAATGTCGTATTTCTTCAAATAGAGGAAGTAATATGTTTTATGTCAAGCCCCAAGTTTCTTTCTAAAAACAAATGTGCCCTTCTCCCTAGCCAATTCAAAATGTATATGTAAGTCAAGCCAAATTAATAAGAGAAAACAGTTCCACAATGAACCCTAATCCTATTAACGGAATTGTCAATCTAGGTTAGCCATTGAAAAATAAGGTTGTGCCTCCTGCCGCGCGCTATGATGTAGTTACACCTGGTGTTTGTCTGCTGTATTAAGGGCATCATTCACGCTGAATCAAGACGAAGATAGAAGGAAATCTACCAGTGGGGTCATCTTTAAAGGAGTCACATTGAAAGCTCCCTTCGAACAGAATTTAAAAGTTGCCACTTAAAGATACGACTCTGTGGACGTTTCTTGGCCCTCCTCCTTCAGATTCGGAGCTCAGGGGCTGCCCAGCGGGGGCCCAGACGCTGAATCCTCCTGCCCCGGGAACAGCTGTTTCTGGTGGCAGAGCTGGAGGCCATGGGGGGGGGAGGGCACTGAATCCACACCGTCTGTCAATTAGCTGACCTCTGGAGGGGGACAGCGTGGTGCAGCGGACACTAGGCAGCCAGTCCCAGGCAAGGGTCTCCGCACTGCGCAACGCTAGGGTCACCCGGAAAGCTTTTAAAAAGTCATATTGGCTGGGCCCCTGCTGCAGACCGTCGGAGCCTGCCTCGCTCCTGTTGGGACCTGAATACCCCCTCACCGTGGGCAAAGCAGGCTGTGCTCACTTTAACTTGCTGCAGAGGGGTTTGCCGACTGGCTGTGTGCTTTTATCTCTCCCTCTCTCCGCCCACGTCTCAGAGGGCCCCGCAGGACAGGAACCGGGGGTCGCTGTCACCCTCCCGAGAAGTCAGGACAGCCCCCTACTCACACCTAGGACCGTGAGAGGCGGTTTTGAAGTCCACTGGTCCTCACAAATACAGAAGCAGCTGATGTTAGGTCAATGCGTCAAAGTCAAAGAAATCCGTAAATCTATCTGTTTGGTATCACGGAGACCAACACTAAATAAACAACCAAAATCCAAATAGAACCTGCCTAGAATCCAACAAGCCGGTATTTGCGACATGCCAAGTTTGATTGACTAGGACCCTAGCAAGGGGTGAACGCTCAGCTTTTTGACAAAACAACCATCTGAGATAGGCTCGTTTTTCAACGTAGCTCAAGGTGGGTGCAATATGAAGGCCAGTTTGTCAAAATCTAGGGCTCGGACCGTGGGAATCCAGGTCGGGCTTACCCTTCAGCGAAAGGTCAGAAATCAGTCACAGGGAATAACCAGAGCAGGGCGCCGGGCTATTTAAATAATGGGCATTCAGTGCTGGCAATGAAGATTATAAATCTGGTTAAAAACCGAGAGATTAAAGCTGATTCTGGTCAGCCGGCATAAAAATAATTAGCTCTTAACTGCATTAAACAATATCCCAAATGGGTAAGATTTCTAGAAACGAGAAGACCTCTAAGACAGAGGAATAACGGGCTGCTTGTCGGGCCTCTGTGTTCGGGCTCGCCTCCCTCTCTCCCTCCTTCTCGCCTCCCTTTTTCATACCTCGCTCCGGGGGGCTGAGCCTCCCTAAAGCCCTGGGTTCCTGGCCTGCGTCCCCGGAGCTGAGTCGGGTAGTCTGCAACGACACTTGAATCTGGGTGTGTCTGAGGCGTTCCTGCCTTCCTTGATGTGTGTACTGTGTCCAGACATCCCTGGGCCCCCCCGCCTGACTCGTCATTGGGCAGCAGAAAGTGTGCGTGGATCGCAGACAAGGTCCTGTGGGCAGGAGGCTGGGAGGCCAGGGGACGAGGCTGTGCACCGACCGGCCACCGTCTACACTTCTATTTTTCTTTGTGGCTTGCTTGTCCTGGATCTTTCTTTCAAGGGCCAATACTCTTCCCCCTCTGTATCACTCTCTGTGCCTTCTGAATCACAGGGACCCTTTCAGCAGGGATGGTGACATCCCTTTTATCTCAAAAATGAATAACCACAGCCATGCTTGTCCAGGGCTTAGAAGCTTACGAGACCATCTCACAGCACATCTCCCTCCATCTGCTCGGGAATCCTCTGAGGGCCCTTCCGTGGGGCATTGGAAGTGTAAGGTGACTTGCCAAAGGTCATGCAGAGGGCAAATGACAAGCCGGGACTTGAACCCGGGTCTTTGCCGCATGCTACCCCTGCGGGGGACCGGTCTGAGTCAACTGCAGGAAGCTATGAAAAGCCCAGACCCCTTTCTACAAACGGGACCCTCGCCCTTGGCCTGGGTGTCTGGGTCTGGCCTGGGTGACCCTCGCCCCGTGTCTGGGTCTGGGGCCAGCTTGCATTAGGACCCAAGGCTAATGAGGTTGGGGCCCAGATTTGGTCCCAAAGGGTTTCCTTTTGTCCTCTAGCTGCTCACTCACTGGCTTGTCCTGCCCTTAGTTGTAAGGAACATGCGGCACCGGTTTCGGCCCAGGGAAGTGGGTCCCAGTGCCAGGGTCAGCACCGGCCGCAATGGTGCTGCTGATGGATGGTCAGTAGCGTTGTCCTTCCAGAAGGAGGGAGACAGCAGGACTCTGCCCCTAGCCAAGGGCGACACTGAACTCTGCCTTCAGACCGGACAGTTGGCGCCATCTGCCTTGGGCCTCGTGCCTTAGAGGGCTCCCCTCTGTCCCTTGGGCCACATTCCTTCACATGGGGGTGAAAAGTCTACAGGGCCTGCCTACACTCCGGCTGCCCACGGCCCCAAGTCCCTGCCTCAACGTATTCGGAGACTGCTTCAGGCCTCTTCACCAGGCCGGTGCCCCTGAGAGGTCAGTGAGCTGCTGGCCCGAAGCTTCCAGAGCTGGGCAGGGGCTCTGTATACATAAGGCTCCCAGGGAGGGACAGACCCAGGGGTGGGGGGAAGAGGAGGGCTGGTCGTGAGCCTGGGCCATCCTCTGGGTCCCACAAACAGGCACGTTGGGATGACAAAGGCTAAGGGAGGCCTGGTAGACGTCTCCCAGGATTGAGGACCTAGTGCCGAAAGGGAAATGAACCTGCCAGGAACTTGACTGTGGAGTGAAAGCCGGGGAGTGGGGGAGAGGGGCAGCATTTCTAGGCCAGAGGTGAAGGTACCCAGAGAGCAAGGCCTCCGACCAGGCTGACCACCACGTGCAGGAGTCACGATTGTCCGCCACAAATCCGCAGCCCACCACTGAGGGTCATTCTACTTCTGTGCAGCCCCTCGGGGTTGACTGCTTCATGCGCTCAAATAATGCAGGTGTCATCTAATTAATCCTCTACAACTCTAAGGCCAATAATGGAATCCCAATTTATAGATTGGGAAATAAAGCTCAGAGAGGCTGTGTAAGGTGCCCAAGGTCACACAGCATGTAAGCGATGGCGGAAACCTTCGCGCTCAGACAATCTGATTCTCAAGCCAACACCGACCTCCCAGGGCACCGGCCCAAGGGTAGTGGCCAATAAGTCAGTAGCTGTGACTTTACAGCAAAGCGGACTTGCACATTTAAGGATTGTTAAGGCTGTTGCAGACCCCGACGACAGACTCATGGAACCACTCAATAAACGTGTACCGTCTGTGTCTGCATGCCAGACACTCGGCCGGGTTCGGAGCCTTGTAGAGGAGTAAGTTACAGTCCTGTCTTCAAGGAAAGGGGAGCAGGGGCTCTTAAGCCGCAGCACGCACCAGAATCACCAGGAGGGTTCGCTACGTCGAAAATTGCTGGGCCCGCCCTCCCAGCTTCTGAGTCAGCAGGTCGGGGTGAGGTCTGAGGACGCGTCTTTCCAACAAGGTTCCAGGAGACACCGGTGTTGCTGGCCTGGGGGCCCTACTTTGAGACTTTGGGTAAAAAGGCCAATCAAGTGCCCCTCGGTGAATTGTCAGGCAAAGCGGAACCCCACCAGTCTCCCTTCCCCAGGCAAGTGGAACGAGGAGAAAATAAACCTGAAACTCCTCCCTGAAGGAGGAACCCTTTCCAAAGCTTCCCGAGGCGGCAAGCCAAGGGGCCATGAAGGGGAGGCCGAGGAGCAGCATCCTGTGAGTGGCCCAGCTTTCTGAGCCCCAGCCGGCCGGCCCCCCGCCCCTCCAGGCTACTCCTTCCAGTCTGGGTTCCGGTGACATCCACAGAGATCTTATCACCCACCAAAGGAGCAGGGAGGCAGTGCCAGAATTCCCAGGAATGCCTTTTCAAATCGTTATTTATTTTGGGGGCGCATAGAGAGGGGAGACATCCTGCGTGGACAGGGACTGAGAATTGCCAGGCTGATGTCCCGCCTTTCCTCTCCTCCCTGCAAAATTGCCCAGAGGATGATCGGCAAGAAAGGCAAGCTCTAGGGTAAGTAAATAAAAAATAGAGATGGAGGGTTGGCTGGGAGCCCCTGCGGATTAACTAACTAATTAATCCGCACCACAGTTTGATGAGGAACTAATTAATCCATTAAGCGCTTTGAGGGGCCAAGCCTGGCCAAGTGCAGGGAGAGCTTCTCTCCCTCAGGAGGCTGTGGTGGAGAGAGGCCCTTCCCAGAGGCCTTCGTGGAGGGTTTGTGTGTGAGGATCGAACCCCACAAAGTGGTATGTCTCCCCCCAATGGGAATCCTGCCTCCCACACAGGCTTGCTGTCGCTCTGCCCAGAGAACCAATGGAAGGAGGGAGCTCTGGGGGGAGCCACGGGGCCCTGGAGCTGGAGGAAGCCCCGGGGACCCCCTTCACAGACAGAGTATAAAGTGTCCACCTCACCCTGACTCACTGTTTGGACCCAGAGACAACCGATGTTTGTTTATAGCCATTTCCACTCAGCACCCTACTCAGGCAACGGGAATTCCTATTTTCCTCTAGGTGTGGACCCTAATGCCTCCCTGGGCACGCAGCAGGTGTCAAGATCCTTCTAAAATCAAATCAATGAGGGTCTGATTAAGACTAAGGGATCGCTTTATCTTGATGAGAGTTTTCGCACACTTGGGCTGCAGCACATCACGGTGGGTAAGCCCCAAAGTCTGCTGAGATCATTCTGACCCTTTGTTTTTCTGAGGCCCTGTGATCTTCTGGGGCCCTGGAGCCCTGGTTGCCTCCTCTTACAACCTGATCTCACAAATCACCTGATAAGGACTCTCTGGGGATATAAACCACCTGTACCTTTCCCAGAGAAACCTTTTCTTTTAGAAAGGGAGTGGGGAGGGCGCCTGGGTGGCTCAGTGGGTTAAAGCCTCTGCCTTCGGCTCACGTCTCAGGGTCCTGGGATCAAGTCCTGAAGTGGGGGGCCTCCTTCCCCCCTCTCTCTTTGTGCCCTCTCTCTCTGCCTCTCTGCCTACTTGTGATCTCTCTCTGTCAAATAAATAAATCTTTAAAGAAAAAGAAAGGGAGTGGAGGAGGGAGGGAGAGAGAGGTTCTTAAGCTGGGTGGCAGGCCGATGTGGGGCTCGATCTCACAACCCTGAGATCATCATCAGGACCTGAGGTAAAATTGAGAGTCTGATACTTAACCGACTGAGCCACCCAGGCACCGCTCCCAGAGAACCTTCTTTAGATTCTTCTCTCCTTAAGAAACAAAGGCCCTGCAGCCAAAGGGGTAAAGGAATGTCTAAGACCGGGCAGCATGCACTACCAAATTCTGGAACAGTCACTGGTGGGATCCCAGCGTGAACTATGTGAGGGACAGACTGTGGCAGGAGCAGCCGCACAGAAGGATGCTGGGAACAGCCATGCCCTAGACCACTCAGTTAATAAACAAGCACCATGTGCCAGACTCGCTTCCAGGTGCAGAGCGCCTGGAGTTGAATTGGATACTGGATACGATTCTGTCCCGCAGGGGGCCCCCTGTCTAATCGAAGGGAGGGAAGGAGCAAAGGTCAAGTATAAGTTGCCATGGTGACTGAGGGCTGTCTGGGGCGACCTGGCCAGACCACGCCCTCCAGGGCGGGCCCCACCCACTGGGGGCCACTGAGTCACAGCTGCAGCCCATAGACATCTAAGCTTGCAAAGCTGCCCTGAGGCCGAGTCTACAGGGTGATTCTCAAGCTTTGCTGGCAGGCAGGGTGGGAACGGATTCTTAAAACCCGGATTGCTGAGCTCTGCCCAGGAGTTTTTCTGATTCGGTTGGTCTGGGGTGGAGCCCAAGGATTCGTCTTTCCACCGCGTTCTGCAATGTCTAATGCTGCTGGGCCCGGGACCACACTTTGAGAACCACTGTTGCAGAAAGTCCTGATCCGCCCGAGGTGTAGTGGAAGAGGGCCTGTGAACCAGGACTGCAGCCCCCGAGACGGCTGCCAGGCGCAGGCTGTGCCCGGAGCGCGCCATCCCCAGCGGACGCTTTGGCGGCTGCCCTGACCCTGGCCGGTGGTTTGGTTGGTTGACGGTGGTTTAGCGCTTCTGTGTTTGTGTTTGGCACAGAGTGAAATGGACGAGAACCAGATCCAGATGGCCGGAGACGATGTGGACCTGCCCGAAGATCTCCGGAAAATGGTAGATGAAGACCAAGAAGAGGAAGAGGACAAGGATTCTATTCTCGGCCATTTGCAGAATCTCCAGAACATGGACTTGGATACCATAAAAGAAAAGGCCCAGGCCACCTTCACGGAAATGAAGCAGACGGCAGAGCAGAAGTGTTCTGTGATGTGAGGGGCGCGGCGGGCTGGAGCAGGGAACGGGGTCAAGGCCGAGGCGACCACTCTCTGAGGAGCGTTGCCAGCAGCGTATACTCAAACATAGAACACAGAAAAACCATGATTAGAAAGCTCTCCACCAACTGGTAGACAACAGCTTGATGTTCTAAATGTTCCTGGTAGAGCGCGTAGCTAGCACCTTGCAGGAGGAAACATACTCTCCCTTTAGTTATAAATGTGGCTCGGTGTGAGATTTCACCTGTGAGTGACTCAGAACACATATCTGCCTGGAGATCTTCAGGACAGCCTGGAAGAACCGAAAGCAAATGGCATTTCCTCTCTGACTTCCTTTCTTAGAGGACAGGGTCTCCCCTCCTCCAACCATTAGCATGACTCCAGGTCCCTTGGAAAAATTGTGGGAGGTCAGGGAGCCCACTGGGAACCCAGGCTGCAGGCTCAACGGCAAGCAAAGATCACACTGACTCTCACTCCCAGGCACCTTGACAGGGCCGATCCTCCCCTCTCAAGCCTGGCACTTGGGCAGTTCAAGGCCAAGGGGCGGTGGTGGGGATATGATGAAAAAGGAAGGTGAGGAATGAAGGCAGAGAATGGACTTCTCCAGCCCTTTGCATCATTCTAGAGGCCATGTGAAGAATGGATTGAGGGGCGTGACAGGAGAGGCAGGGGGCAACTGGGAAGGCTGTGGCTCTTTCCACATTCAGCAGCATCATCCCCTGACGTCTGTTGGTGATTGCAGTGACAACAGAGCTGGTGGACAAATGAAGAGCATTGAGAAGTTGAATCAGTCTCTCTCTCCCCTCTTCCTCTCTCATCCTCTTCTCCTCATCTTGCCTCCCCTACCTCTCCTTGGTTTTCCTCTCTGTTCCCTCCCCATGCCTCCTCTGCAGACTGGCTTCCAATAAATCATGCTGTCATTCTGCCCTAGTCTTCCAGGGGGTACCTCATTTCCTTCTCCTAACACTTGCTCTCAGGGGAATTGTTCAAAAGACTTAGAATATTTACCTCGGAGACATCTAGAGCTGTTTAACTAAAGCCAACCAAACCAAAACAAAGTAGCCTTTCAAAGAATCTGTTCATTGAATAAATAATGCTCAAGGACAGCTTAAAAAAAGATTTATTTATTTATTTGAGAGAGAGCGTGCTCACCAGAGCAGGAGTGGGAGGGGCAGAGGGAGAAGGAGAGAGAGAATCTCAAGCAGACTCTCTGCTGAGCGTGTAGCCCACCATGGGGCTCGATCTCAAGACCCTGAGATCACGATCTGAGCTGAAATCGAAGAGTTGAATGTTTAACCAATGGAGGCAGCCAGGTGCCCCCAAAGATAGCCTTTAACAAGAAGAACTGCTCTATGGGAGGAAAGGAGAACTAAGACCAAGAAGCTAGGGGCTAACCTGTTCTCTAACCAGAATTCCTGAATGCTCTAGAAGAGAAAGTTTCATGTTATGGAAATATGCAAATAAAACAAATCATTAGCGGTCCAGGACCTATGATCCTCGGAAAAGCTTAGCCCCTCTTGGAAGTCCCTGGGAGAATATTGGAGCAATGCTGGTGGCTAATTAGTCCTGGAGTCCACTGTCCTACTCCATTCCCACTGCTATAGTCAGATGCAACAGACTGGGTGACTTACAAACAAAAAGTGTTTCTTTCTCATAGTTTGGGAGACGGGAAGGCTGAGATCAGGATGTCTGAGTGAGGACTTCTGCTGGGTTGTAGCATTCTCATCTTATCCTCACACCATGGAAGGGGCGAGGGCGCTCAGCAGGTTCCCTTTAATAAGAGCTCTCACCCCATTCATGGGGGCTCCGATCCCATCACCTAATCACCTCCCAAAGACCCCACCTGACAACATCACCTTGGAGGTGAGAATTCAGCATATGAACCTCAGAGGGACACAAATTCAGGCCACAGCATCCACAACCCCCAGATACCGTGGACATATTTTAAAACCATGCCTGTCTTTTTTTTTTTTTTAAAGATTTTACTTGTTTATTTGACAGAGAGATAGAGAACACAAGTAGGCAGAGCAGCAGGCAGAGGGGAGAGGGAGAAGCAGGCTCTCCACCAAGCAGGGAGCCTGATGCAGGACTCAGTCCCAGGACCCTGGAATCAAGACCTGAGCTGAAGGCAGCCTCTTGACCGACTGAGCCACCCAGGTGCCCAACCATGCTTGTCTTTTATCAGAATTGGCATGTAAGTGGTAATTGGTTTTATAGCAGAACATGTAAAAGAGTCAACATTTTTAAAGCTGTAAAATAGCAGATAAAATTTCTTTTCCCTTCAGTGCCTGCCTCTGCCCAGTAACGGATGGAAGGCGTGGGACAGGTGGGCGAGGCACGTGGCCCTGGGTTTATGTACTTTGTTGTGACATAAAACATTATGCGGGCCAAGTTAGCCCGCAGACTAGCTGCAGAGTGGCCCAGAAGACTTGCTTTCTTACGAGATGCAGCCCATGTGGATAAGGAAATCACCACACTGGTGCTTCATCCCGACAATCAGCATTGCCCTGACGCCCTTTGGTCCGCCGCACCCCAGTGGAGCGGGTTAACTACTAGAAGACTCTGCCACGGTCATCAGATTCCTCTCGTATCACAACACATCATGCCCCGTGACCCCACACAACCCTGGTCCCTCGCACACCATAGCAAAGCCCACTGCAGCGCCCCGAAGGACGCCACATCCCGCATCCGTGTGAGTCTGTGTTCCGGAGTCCAGAAGGCCTTTTTCCTTCTAGAGCCAGGTGTTGTCTGTGCCATGTGATGGACACAAAAAGTGTCCTTTCACCACAACAGAGAATCCAACCATTGTACAGCATGAGCAGGGAACCTATTCTGAACTCCCATAAATAGGGGTGCCTGGTGGCTCCGTCGGTTAAGCCTCTGCCTTTGGCTCAGGTCATGATCTCAGGTCCTGGGTTTGAGCCCCACGTTGGGCTCCCCATTGAGCAGGGAGTCTGCTTCTCCCTCTCCCTCTGTCCCACCAGCTTCCCTTTTATTCGCTCTCACTTTTGCGAGTAAATAAATGAAATCTTAAAAAAAATAAGTAAATGGACTTTCCAATTTTGTCTAGAAGTGCTCAGTCCTCAATTAGCTAGGTGCTCCTACGGCAGAAGGAAACGAGCTCTTTTGAAAGAATATTGACATAGCGGGGCGCCTGGATGGCTCAGTGGGTTAAAGCCTCTGCCTTCGGCTCAGGTCATGATATCTGGGTCCTGGGATCGAGCCCCGAATCAGGCTCTTTGCTCAGCAGAGAGCCTCCTTCCTCCTGTCACTGCCTTTCTCTCTGCCTACTTGTGATCTCTCTCTCTCTCTGTGTCAAACAAATAAATAAAATCTTAAAAAACAACAACAAAGAATATTGACATAGCAAAGCTCAGTCATTCAGAGGCCAAGTAATCCAGCTCGTGAGTTATAGAAGCCCTTCCGTTTCGCTCCTGACGTTAGAAATCTGGCCAA
Source organism: Ailurus styani (assembly GCA_002007465.1). NCBI lineage: Eukaryota > Metazoa > Chordata > Mammalia > Carnivora > Ailuridae > Ailurus > Ailurus styani. The sequence goes on along the minus strand of LNAC01000015.1, from coordinate 12,280,203 downwards.
AATCACCTCCCACAAACAGAACGGGCAGAGATAGGGAGAGGAACTAGATTATAAGTGAACCGACTATGAGCTTGCAGCTTCTGATAACGAAGAATTAGCTCCCTCTGGATTCACCTGCCTTCAGATAACAACTTTAAAAACAATTTTAAACTCTAGACCAAATACAAAGAAATAACAGCCCGAATGCATCAGACAGCCTCCAAAAGCAGGTCCACACTGGAGGGGAATTGAGTCTACACTTGGAAGAAGGAAGAAGGGCCAGAGAGTTTTCCTCTGTTGACTGGTTTCATCTGAGGGCAGACCGCAGTCAAGCCAAGTAAGACCGCTAAGACTCCCTAGAAACCCTGCAGCCGCATTGGCTCACGGAAACAGCAGAGTTTGGGGTGACCCCAGTAGCCATAAAGTGAAAGAGCAATTTCCAGAAGGGACAGAGCCAGAGGAGGATGGTCCTAATTCTGTGTATAAAGTCTGTTCAAGATACTGGCTAGTCCCTGACCTGTGTGTGCATCAGGCAGACAGAAGCACCAACCCCCCCCCGCCCCCGCCCCCAGTTAAGGTCAACAACTGAACAAAGAATTCTGTTGCTGCCCATCCAGGGGAAAGAGTTGGGAGTTTGTATCTAGCCAAGTTTGCAGACTGCTAAACCAACCAACCAAAATACTCTTCATAAAAACGTAACACAGCAAATTAAGGAGAAGGGAAGAAACAATAAATACAGGAACACAAATCAATGAAATAGAAAGCAAACAAATATTTTTTTAGAAGCTCAAAAAGTTAGTTCTTTAAGAGGAGCAACAAAATTGATACGTGCTAGATTGATCAGCCCAGAAAGGAAAAGAAAAAGAACACGAATTGGCAACATCAAAAACAAAAGCCGGCATCCCCAGTAGATACTAGAGATGTTATTAACATCTTAGTAAGGGAACATTACGGAGAACTTTATGCCAAAGCATTTGACAACTTAGTTGTCTCAATTTGAACTTGACAAATTCTTTGGAAAAAAATATACCTTACAAATCCTGACACAAGAAGGATAAAATAACCCCATGTTTACTGAAGAAATAATAATAATTCTTAAGGTGCGCCTGGGTGGCTCAGTGGGTTAAAGCCTCCCTGCCTTTGGCTCAGGTCATGATCTCAGGGTCCTGGGATCGAGTCCTGGGATCGAGCCCCGCACCAGGCTCCCTGCTCAGCAGGGAGCCTGCTTCCTCCTCTCTGCCTACTTGTGATCTCTCTCTGTCAAATAAATAAAAAAATCTTAAAAAAAAAGAAAGAATTCTCAAAATCTTATCCACAAAGAATAAAATATAAATATATATGTATATATCCCAAATTCCAATCTTTTTTTAAGATATAAATATATCTATAATTTACACAAATAGAACCCAATGATAAAATTTTTTAAAAACAAATACAAGAAGAAAGGGAAGTGTGAGCAGACACTTAACCAAGGGAAACTCAGAGACAGCCAAGCATACAAAAAGGCGCTCAGTGTGACTGTCAGGAAAATGAACGTTCAAAACAACCACAAAAACAAGTCAATCAGAGAATGACAATTGTCATATGATCTCACTGATATGTGGAATTTGAGAAACAAGACAGAGGATCATAGGGGAAGGGAGGGAAAAATGAAACAAAACGAAACCAGAGAGGGAGACAAACCATAAGAGACTCTTAATCTCAGGAAACAAACTGAGGGTTGCTGGAGAGGAGGGGGGTGGGAGGGATGGGTGCCTGCGTGGTGGACGTTGGGGAGGGTATGTGCTATGGTGAGTGCTGTGAATTGTGTAAGACTGATGATTCACAGACCTGTACCCCTGAAACAAATAATACATTATATGTTAATAAAAAGTTATGTTTTTTAAAAAAAAATCATGGGCGCCTGGGTGGCTCAGTGGGTTAAAGCCTCTGCCTTCGGCTCAGGTCATGATCTCGGGGTCCTGGGATGGAGGCCCACATCGGGCTCTCTGCTCAGCGGGGAGCCTGCTTCCTCCTCTCTCTCTGCCTGTCTCTCTGCCTACTTGTGATCTCTCTCTCTCTGTCAAATAAATAAATAAAATAAAATAAAATAAAAGATGGTCTTTTAAAAAAAACCACAAAATGACAGAGTATCACAGGCCCACTAGACTGTTTAACATTGTAAAAACTGACAACAAGGGTTGAGGAGGGTGTGGAGCGGTGGGACTCCCCTCCGCTACTGGAGGGAGAGTGAAATGGTACCACCAGTTCTGGAAAATGTTCTGGCACTTTCATATGCAAGTAACAGACTGAACCACACTAGCCTCTGACTTACCACTTGAAAGCACATGTCCTCAAAAAGATGCATCTGAGAATGTTCCCAGCAGCTTTATGCATAAGACCCAGGACGTGGAAGCGGTCCAGGTGTCCATCAACGGGGAATACATAAACAATGACGGACTAGTCCTACAATAAGATACTGAGCAGTAAAAATGAATGATACGCAGAACAACAGGGGTGAATCTCGAAAGCATCCAACTGAGTGAAAGGAGTCTTACACAAAAGAGTGCGTGCCATGTGATTCCATGTATGAGAAATTCTTGAACGGGGGGAGAGGGAGTGGGCCTGGGTGGTTCAGTTGGTTAAAAGTCGGCCTTCAGCTCAGGTCATGATTGGGGCTTCTGAGATTGAGTCCCCCATTGGGCTCCCTGCTCAGCAGGGAGTCTGCTTATCCCTTTCCCTCTGCCTCTTCCCCCGGCTTGTGCTCTCTCTATCTCTCTCAAATAAATAAATAAAAATGTTTAAAAAAAAAAGGCATGGTGCATTAATATCATCTCAGAAAATTCATGCGTGCCCCTTCCTGGCCAGTGTGCCACACCATTCCGCTCGAGGCAAACGATCTTGCGGTATTTTCACTATAGACTGGTTTACCCGTTCAAGAATTTCTTTTCTTTTTAAGATTTTATTTATTTATTTATTTGAGAGAGAGAGAGAGAGAGAGAGCACGAGCCAGGGGAGGGGCAGAGGCAGAGGGAGAAGCAGACTCCCCACTGAGCAGGGAGCCTGATGCAGGGCTCCATCCCAGGACCCTGGAATCATGACCTGAGCAGAAGGCAGGAGCTTCAGGACTGAGGCCACCCAGGCGCCCCAGTAATGCACCATGTCTTCATAGGGATTTGCTAGAAAACAGCATATTAAGATATATGCTTCTGTCAAACTCATTATATGGTACACTAAGATGAATGTATCTTACCATGTGTATATTGTACTGAAAAAGAAAAAGAAAATCCTTAAAAAAATATTGAACTCTGGTTAGTGAAATGCATGTGTTAGTGTACTTGGGGTGAAACGCATTGAAATCTGCTACTGACTTAAAGAAGTACAAAAAAGTACAAGAGATGGATGGAGAGAGAGATAGATGAATAAATATATGTATTTGAACAATATAGGAAAATACTAATTTTAAAATCTAGGGCATGGATATATGGTGCTTATAATCCCTTCTACTTGATTATATATTTTTAAGTGTTCTTAATACATGTTTTATAATTATCATTAAATATTGGGGGCAGGCAGGTGTGCCTGAGTGGCTCAGCTGGTTGAACATCTCCCTTCAGCTCAGGTCATAATCCCAGGATCCTGGGACCCAGCCCTATATCGGGCTCCCTGCTCAGCAGGAAGCCTACTTCTCCCTCTCCCACTCCCCCTGCTTGTGTTCCCTCTCTCACTGTCTCTCTGTCAAATAAATACAATCTTAAAAAAAAAAAAAGAAAGAATTAAGGTGGTAAATTTCACATTATGTGTATTTAAAAAATTACATATTTCTTAATGCAATAAAGAATATAAAAGTTAAAATGAAATAAATATGCTCACTGTGTAACCACAGGAATTCTGATGGGCCACAAAATAACATAACATAAAACTTACCCCTTTCACCATTTTTTAAAAGACTTGCTTATTGATTTGAGAGAGAGAGAGAGAGAGCAGGGGAGTGGGGGTGAGGGGCAGAGGGAGCCGGAGACAATCCTCAAGCAGTCTCTGCACTCAGTGGGGATGCAAGACTTGATCCCACAACCCATGAGATCAGGACCTGAGCCCACACCAAGAGCTGGAAGCTCAACTGACTGAGCCACCCAGACGCCCCCGACTTTCACCATTTTTAAGAGTACAGTCCTGTGCCATGAAGTCCATTCATGCTGAGCAACAGTCACCACCTCCATCTCCAGAACCGTCCGTCCCATCTTCCCCAAATGAAACTCTGACCCTGTGAAACAGGACCTCCCCATTGTCTCCTGCCCCCCAGACTTTCAGTCTCTAGGCATTTGACAACTCTAGGGACCTCGTATAACTGGATTTCACAGTGCATCTCCTTTCATGACTGGCTTATTTTACTCAGCAGAATGTTCTCAGTTTTCTCCCCTGTTACAGCATGTGTCAGAATTTCTTTCCTTTTTAAGGCAGAATAATATTCCATTATATGTATAGACCACATTTTGTTTATCCATTCATCTGTCCACAGACACTTGGGTTGATTCTACTTTTTGGCTATCTGATAGCTCCTGCATTCCATTTTTTTCGATGAAATTGGATGGAGTTCCACCTAGAAGTGGAATTTTTATTTAAAAGATTTTATTTATTTGTTTATTTGACACAGAGAGAGAGAGATCACAAGTAGGCAGAGAGGCAGGCAGAGAGAGAGGAGGAAGCAGGCTCCCCGCTGAGCAGAGAGCCCGATGTGGGCCTCGATCCCAGGACCCTGGGATCATGACCTGAGCCAAAGGCAGAGGCTTAACCCACTGAGCCACCCAGGTGCCCTAGAAGTGGAATTTTTAGATCATCCTTAGATTTCTATCTACATTAGAAATAGCAGTTTGTGGAACTACAAAAATGATGCTTGGAGAATGCAATAAAATTTAGTGTCATACAAATTAAATTCAGATTCAGAAATCTGGGATTTTCTTTTCTCTCTTTAAAAAAAAAAACCCTTTTATTATGGAAAAATGTCAAACCTAACCAAAAGTAGCATTGCAAGTATAGCAAATGTTATGGGCATCCAAGTTCAGCTTCGTCACTTTCCTCTGAAGTACTGCTCTCCTGGGAACACTCTGTGTTGTCAACCCTACCTATAAACTAAAGACTTCATTCTTAGATGGTGTGTAATTCCTAGAGCTATAGAAAAATAGCATAAATGCACAAAGTAATCCTTGCTGGTTTTCTCAAGTCATTTCAGAAAACTTTAAAGGTTTCCAAGTTGTATTTCTTTAAAGCTGATTCCTTTGACTCACAATGCATGCACCCTCCGTAAGTGCCGTAAGCTCCCGACATCTGAATGAAGACACTTCTGGGGAAGCATCTTGAAAACCCTATTGAAAGCATCTGGTGGTTAAAGGGGGCTAATTAGATTGGCCGGGATATATGAGATCGACATTTTTAGGGCTTAAGGGGTCAAAGGAGAAAGTAGAATAAAAATTGACAAACAAATGTCTATGAAATTGCAGTCAGGTGTAAAAGTAAGCTACAGCTAATGGTCCGCAGGAGACTTGCAGAAGCCCTTTTGGAGAAAGAATGGCATTTCTCAGATGGTGCACCCCGCAAAGAGAGGAGCCGGCTGGGGTGGGCTCTGAGCTTGGTGGCTGCGGCATTGCACCAGGCCGGCTCCTCATTCAACGCACACTCACATCAAAGACCAGAGAGGAAACCCCAGAGAGCGCTGATGCTAACAAGACTGGAGTGGCCTGAACTGACTTTTGAAAGTGATCAAATGGTTTCTGTCGACTACGTCCGAAGGAAAGCCCAGCAGTCTGACATTTTCCAAACACCTGGGAAATAACTAATATTTAGAAGAACTTCAGATGACTGAGGGTAAGGATGTGAAAAAATACATACTTGTGCTAATTAAGAGCTCTGTGAAATCAGACAAGTTTCTTAACCTGTTTCCTCATCTGTAAAATACAGTTCCTTGCTTGACCACCACTATGGGTAGCACATGTTCTCGATGCTAGGAATCCAACAGACAAGGTCCCCATTCTCACACAGCTTAGACTCTAACGAGAGGAGACAATAACAAACAATTACACAGACAATAAATAAGATAGTTTCGGAGAGCGGAAGTTGCTATGAGAAAATTAAAATGACGAGAAATAATCCAAACGTGAACATTTGGAGTGGGGCGGGGGGCGGGGGGAGCGTTTCAGGCAGTGAGACTAGTCAGTGCAAGTGTCCTGAGGCAGGAAGGGGCTTGGAAAATTTCAAGAAGGGAAAAAGACCAGGGTGGCTGTGGCTCCGTGAGCAAGTTGGAGCAGACGGGAGGGTGGCCAGAGTGTTCAATGAGGCCATGTAAGTGGGGAAGGGTTAAGTCTTGACCTCGCTGGGTGCTGTGAAAATGAAATGAGAATTGACACCCTGATTACTGTCTTTTCAAAAAGAAGAGGGGAGGAGACTGCTGGAGATGGCCAAACTCTGAGTGGGGGCTGGGTCAAGGCTGTAGCAGAATGGACATCCCCAGATTTACCTTCTTAGCGCTCTAAAGAGGATTGATGGGCTTCAAGTCCATCATCCCCTTGAGATAAATGTCTCTTGTGCTTCCCTTAGACACTCTGAATTCAATTAGTTTAATTAGAAAACAAGTAAAGAGGAATTATCTTAATATAGCTTTGCTCCTAACAACTTAAAAAAGGGGCCCATTTCTTTGGCAGAAATCCAAGTTTCCCTCTTTTATTTATATATTCTGAGATAATGATGCAAATGTTCTATTTTATTGGCAAAAGAGATGGACATTTCTTACCCAATAGATCACATTTTAGCTTCAATAATAACAATAATAATAATACTTTATGATTTCTTCACTCTTTAATGAAGAACACTGGTATGCTAGTGAATATTTTTAGACCACTAAAGGGGGGTGGGGGAAGAGATGAGGGAGAATGCTCTGATTTTCAGTGTTTGCCAATATCTGTGACTATGGTTTGTTCTAAGTCACTAACGTGGGATCGGTGAACTCAGAGCTGGGAAGGGATACTAACCATTGGAAGTCATAAACCACTACAAGCTGATTCCCGCACACAGGCTGTTTGCCCAAATGCCCTGCAAATCTATGGCCAAGGGAATTTTTCCTCTTAAGTAGAGACAACTTGGATTGGTCTCAGCTGCAAAAGCAAGCTCAGGACCAAGGCCAAGGTAATTGGGTTGGTAAGTGATTGGGGAGTGGTAGGAAGAGTAACTTCATTGTGTTGATTCGATAAACGGACTCCTCCAGGATTCATGTGCACACTTGCTCTAGCTACCAGCTTGGGACTTCCAAGTGTAGGACCCCCTGAGAGCTCGGCATGGCAGCAGTAAAGCCACAGTGGCCTGCGGAAGAGTCAGGAAGTCCAGAGACTGGACCCTGGTCGAAGCCTTGCCACAGCCATTCCGTCTTCTTATGGGCAAATCACTTCCTCTCTCTGGACCCCGATTTCCCAGATTCCCAGATCTCCAAAGGAAAGGTGGGGGCTAGCAGTGGGAGAGCAGACAATATAATAACCAAGTTTTACCTTCTAAGTCTTCAACGTACGATCCTCTGAAATACCAGAAAACTAAATCAGAGGCTAGATTTAAGTGACGGGGTTCCTAAAAACATCATGATTGGGAACCAACAGGGATGCCGAAGGAGGATAGACTTCTTGCCGATTAATGGAAGAACTGCAGAGAGCTGTGGTTTCTCTTCTTCCACGAAAGGAAGTCTTTCATTTTTTAAAAAGATTTTATTTATTTATTTGACAGAGAAAGAGATCACAAGTAGGCAGAGAGGCATTCAGAGGGAGAGGGGGAACCAGGCTCCCTGCTGAGCAGAGAGCCCGATGCAGGACTCGATCCCAGAACCCTGAGATCATGACCTGAGCCGAAGGCATAGGCTTAACCCACTGAGCCACCCAGGCACCCCAAAGTAACTCTTTCAAACAGCGTGTTGCCACTGGGGAAACTCGGCAGCTCCTAAATGCCCTTGGTTTCATCTTGTGATTAGGTAAAATGTCTGTTTCCATCTGTCCACCTGAGAGGCTCTCCGTTCAGCCAGAAATGCCTATATATGCCCATTTCTTCACTGGTTGGTGTGTTTTAGCCACAATTATGTGATGGGATGAATAATAATTCACTGCAGTATACTTTTATCAACATTGACTCTAATTTATTCTGAAAATACTAGAAAATATTCAGATCGCCACATGGAGTGGTAAGCTAACATGTAGGAAGTGTGTGTATCACTTGTGCCAATTTGATGAAAGTGGTCAACAATATTCATTATTGGTTGTCTCCTTGTAAAAGTGGGTATTCTGATAAGCATCTCTAAGAACATGTTCCTGGGGGCACCTGGGTGTCTCAGTCGGTTAAGTGGCTACCTTCAACTCAGGGCATGATCTCAGGGTCCTGGGATTGAGCCCCGTGTCAGGCTCCCTGCTCAGCAGCGAGTCTGCTTCTCCCTCTGCTTCTGTGATCCCTCTCCCTCTGGGATTGCTTTCACTCTCTCTAAAATAAGTAAAATCTTAAAAAAAAAAAGAAAAGAACATGTTCCTGACTTTCCTTCTGCTGTGCATCTAGCAGGAAAATATTTCACTGATAAGGAAGATTTGGTAGTGAGAGAAGAACAAGCACCGTGTGTCTTATCTCTGGACTCAGTGTGTCCGAATTAGAGAGTTTAGCGATTTTTTTTTTTACAATTGTCAGCAGCTTGTATATTGCGCCCATGATGTGACATATGATGTACAGTATAGTATAGGGAGAATTCATAGGATCGAAGGCAGGCAAAATAAATGACACAGGTCTGGTGCTTAAAAATATACTGGCTGGCTCGTAAAGCCTCCGACTCTTGATTTCGGCTTAGGTCATGATCTCAGAGTCCTGGGATTTAGCCCCAAGTTGGGCTCCATGCTTAGCTCAGAGTCTGCTTCTCCTTCTCCCTCTGTTCCTCTTCCTGCTCTTGTTCATGCTCTCTCTCAAATAAATAAAATATTAAAAAAAATATATATATAGTTAACAAACCACTGCGAGCACATTGGAACTCTGGGAACAGAGAGAGGATTCCCTAAATTTTATGGGACAACCTTGGGAAGCTGAATGGTATACTTTATTATTCTTTTTTTTAGCATCTCTGTCATCATCTTAATTGACCAATTAAATTGTAAACTGCCCATCACAATTTTTTCACTCCTACATCATCCAAACTCCACACCATAGTATTCCTATATCCTTGGACTCCCAAATGTTCTTAACTTATCTGCTAGTTCTCTTAGAGCTATGGGAAAATTCACGGCGCCTATCATGTAAACGCTCCGTGTTGGGAGGTAGGGCATACCGTGATTAGACGGACACATTACTGAAAAAACACCCACGTCCTGATTCCACCCCAAACCCTGAAGCCTTGGCAAGTGATTTAATCTGTGTTTCAGATTCCTTGTCTATAAAATGGAGATGATACTATTTCACAGGGTTATTGTAAGGACTAATTAGGTTATCCACATAAAGTACTCAGAAGAGTGCCCCCTGGCATAGCGGTAGTATTCGATAAATTATATATGTAATTAATATATAATAAAATTAATATATATATTAATCCTTGAAATGGAATTTGTTGAACTTCACTGTGTGTTTCATGTTTATGAGTTTTGGCAACGACTAAAGTTAAGTTGCCTTCTCTGAAAGAACATGTATGAGCTAGGAGGAGGAGTGTGAGACAAGAGGAGTCATTCCAAGATAAAAATACATCTACTGGGGTGCCTGGGTGGCTCAGTTGTTGGGCATCTGCCTTCAGGTCAGGTCATGACCCCAGAGTCCTGGGATCGAATCCCGCATCGGGTCCCTTCGCGGTGGAGAACCTGCTTCTTCCTCTCCCACTTCCCCTGCTTGTATTCTCTCTCTGTCAAATAAATACATAAAATCTTTTTAAGAAAAAATACTTCTACTGAAGGAAGAGCCTACATGCAGATGACAGAGTTGGTTTTACACACTTTGTGGATCGATATCACATAGGCCCTTAAATAAACATTTTTTGCCAAAACCTCAAACACCGCTTCAAGGTGAAATTACTAGAGGCTACAGGCAAATCCCAACAGCTCACTTTGTGAGTGTGTCCCTTGCTCACCCAGCACACAGGGAACTCACTCTACAAATGCCCATTTCCCACAAGAGTGTTCTGGGAGTAGCAGTCACCTAGAATGCTTCCAGAAGCGGGACCTCCCACATCCATCCGAGACAAAAGAGCCACTTTACACCACAGCTTCCCATAATTGCTAGTTACGTGTCGATCTCATTTTCTCCGGGCTAGCCTGTCCCTATTCCCTTCCTCCTCAAAATCTCCCCCTCCCACCCCGCCCCCCTCCAATTATTGTTCCATATTGTCCTTCCCACATGACACGGAACCTCCCACTCCGAAGACCCTCCCAAGCCCCGACCACCCCCACTCCTCACTTCTGGAAAAGTTTCTCTGAGACGTGCCAAGTTTAAAGGGGCTTTAGCTATGTCTCGGTTCAGCCCGCATGTGGGGGCTGGGAGGAGGGACTTTTCTTTGATCCACCTAATGAATTAATGAATTAAGCAGAGGTGGAGTTCAGAAGGCAGGCTCCTTACTTTGGCTGAAGTTGGGCTGATCACGAGCTGGAGTAACGGGTGGAAAAATGCAGCTTCGTGCTAAAATTAGGGACATGGCCGCGTCCATTCATCTTCCCTAATCGAGTTCTTGGGAAATACACACGTAGCTCAGCCCCTAACAAGGACCCCCGGCTGATTGCTCGAAGCACCCTCCACGGCGCCCACAATGGCTTTGACTAGCTCTTTATGTCCCGCACAAAGGAAGCCCCGACCTCCCCTTGTCCTGCTTTGCCCTGTTTCCCCCGAAGTCCCTCGCCAGTGGCTGCTGAAGTCTTTTTTGCTTTTCTCTCAAGACTCTGAAATAAACAGTAAATAAAAGCCGACCTCACCTGGACCTATTAGGGAGAGCTGGACAGTCCCAGGGGAATTAACTTTGGAAAACGAGGCTCTCAGCCCCTAGCGTGTGGGCAGAAGCTTAAGAAAACACTGCCAATCTTTGCTGAGCAGTGATTACAGCGATCGATTTAATATTGGGGAAGTTTACATAAAAAAGCGTCTTGGTCACAGGGGAAACCGCAAACACCCGTCACCCACCCCGCCGGCAGCCAGAGAGAGACATTAGCAACTGAGCCACCAGGTCTCCGGAACTGGCACTGGGGACATTGTGGGGATGCCACCAGACCCTTTGCAGGGACAGTGCCTTGGACAGCCTAGAAAGCCCGAGGGCACCAGGGACAGGCTTTGCCTGGACTGGGACGGGAAACTCCCGAGGATTTGTTCAGTGGTCCCGGACCTCAGCGCCCCACAGGCCCCTGATACAGGCTCCGACTTCACTTCTCAGAGAAGCTAAGCTGCCATTACCTCAGCCTCTTAGATGCGGCGTCCAGTCTCCGGGAAGGATTAAGGATGGACTTCAGGCTAACATGTGCTTTTATTCTTTTCAGAAACATCCTATTCGCAACATTTATTACAGAGGAGCCGCAGGCAGAAGATGCTGGACAAGAAGTCCCGGGGTCTGAGTTCTAGTCCTGACCCCTCCGCTGACCAGCTGCCTCACGGTGAGCCTCAGTGTCCTCTTCTGTAAAATGGGGACAAATGTATGTGTCCTGCTCACCTCACAGGGTTGTGAGTATCCTCGGACGGGAGGAGGGTGAAAGGATTCTGAAAGCTATAAAGTGCATATTGTTTATCATTAACGTAGCTTTTACTTAAAATAAAACGTAACCTTTGGGGCGCCTGGGTGGCTCAGTCGGTTAAGCATCTGACTCTTGATTGCGGCTCAGGTCATGATCTCAGGGTCGTGGGATGGAGCCTGCAAACAGCTCCTCGCTCAACAAGGAGTCTGCTTGGGATTCCCTCTCTCCTTCTGCCCCTCGTCCACACACACTCTCTCTCAAATAAAAATGAACAAATCTTTAAAATAAAACAGAACTTTTCGCTTGAACCAATAGCTCAGTTTCTATCTACTGCAAACTCACCTACTTGCTATTTTAATTTACCTTTTTATAGGTCTACTAAAAAGCAGCGGGATTTGTGTAATGACCATATCCATATGCCCAGCACAGAGAATTAATCATTCCATGATCCTTAATGTGGTCACATGTCCTTTTGAGTGCCCTGCTGACACCAGTTTAAAGGTAAGGACTGGGGGCTCCTGGCTGACTCAGTCAGAAGAACACACAACTCTTGATCTCATGAGGTAGTGAGTTCGAGCCCCACGTTGGGTGTAGAGATTACTTAAATAAATAAACTTTCAAAAATAAAATAAAGGTGAGGGTTGGAAGATACATGTTTTTCTCTGTTTCTTCCTTTGTCTTGTCTTCCAGGCTGGACATTAAACTTCTCAAGACCAGCGCCCAGCCTTTCTTTTCTTCTGCAGTGCTGGCATTCCCCCCTCACCCCCCACCCCCGCCAGTGTGGGACCCTCAGAATGGAGGCAGTCAATGCTTGTCTGAATGCAAGCAGAAAGAAAATAACGGGGGTGGGAAGGGACATCCCTGTGTGGAGATCAGAGCTCTTCCTGCAGAGGACATTTTAAGAATTTCTATTTTGTGTCTGGATGAGATCATGATATGTGAACTAAACTTATCATGGGAATCATTTCACAACCCAGGTCAGCCAAATCATTATACTGTACACCTTGAACTCACACAGTGCTGTATGTCAATTGTATTGGAATCAAGGTGGGGAAAAGGAAAGAAATCTCTAGGTCCTTAGACCTTTAGGTAAGCATTTTGGTTCACATTTCCCGCTAATAGATTAGAAGGGGGACCCGGATGGGGGTGGGTTTCGGGGCAGGCATCAGAGTTGAGAAGTGTCGGCCTTCCCAGCGCGGATCACAGCACTGGCCGATGGGGAAAAAAACACTCGCCGGCAGTAACCATCATTCCGCCCGGCCTGACACTCTCATTCTGCGCTAAGGAAGTCTCGTGGGGCTCCCAAAGTGGAAAGAAATGCAAGCCGATTACGCCTAGAAGCCCCTGGAGAAGTGCGAGGCATCACCCCCAGACAAAGCCCTTCCCCCTTCAGCCCGACGCTGGGACATCTCCTGGGTCTGGAGATTGTTTGGTGGGGAGAGGGATCCCGGGGAACAGTCTACGAGAGTGAGGGACCCCAGGCGGATCCCCCCTCTCCGCCCGGGTCTGAGCCCGGCAGCGGGTCCGGCTCTGGGCCTCCCAGCCTCCTGCTGGGCTGTCGGGCACTCGAGGTCACCGGGCGCGCTGGCACAGATGGCCCCACCGCCTCCTGGGGCTGTCGCTGCGGTGAACGAATCCGAGGGGACAGGAAGGAGCCGTTCAATAAACATAGCCAAACAAAATAAACCCTAAGTCTGAGGCTTCGGACTACGGAGCCGAAGGAGGAGTGCCATTGGGGGTAGAAAGAGGGAGAGAGAAGGGAAATCTCAAACTGGGAAGAAGCGCGTGGCCCGACGTCCTACGCTGTAGACCCTGGCAGTCCTCAGTCCCCTCTGTCTTCGCGAAGGTCGCCCCTGGCGCTCAGCCCTGCCCAGGAAGTGAGCCCGACGGCAGAGGCGACTCCGGGGTCCGGGGAGTGATGACGGAGCTAAGCCCCAGAAGGGAGGCAAGCCCCCGGGGTACTGGGGAAGGTGAGACCAAGGGCGTCGGCCCCATTGAGGCCAGCCGGGGGGAGCGGGCCCCAGAGCCGGTCCCCGGGCCTGCCACCCACCGCCCGTCCCCCCCGGGCCGTGCTGGGAGTGTTTGGAGCCGCCCGAGAGGTGGAAGGTGGAAAGTTCGGAGTGCCGGCCCCGCCCGGAGGGGCAGAACACGGACCCCGCAGGAAAGACCCGCCCCGCTGCCGGGGGCGGGGCCGAGGCCAGAGGCTGGGTCCCGGGCAGGAGGGGAGGAGCCGGGGCGAGCGGGCTCGCCGCCTTTAGCCCCCGGAGCCCCAGCTCCCCCGAGTCCGAACTTCAGACTCCTGCAGAGACCCAGGCCGCCGCGGCCGCAGCGCTCGCCCACCTCCGGCGCGCGCAGCCCGGGCCCGCGTCCCCCGCCAAGCTTGACCTTGGGTCGGGCCCCCGCGGGTGGGACGGCGGTACCCGGGAAGCGCCGGCTTCCAGCCTCCTCTCTCGGCCTCCAAAGCAGGCGGCGCTGCGAGAGCGCGAGCGCGGGCCGCGCCCCCCCCCCCCCCGCCTCCGGGCGCTCCCCATGCACCTGCCGGGCTGCCCCCCCGCCATGGCCGACGGCAGCTTCTCGCTGGCCGGCCACCTGCTCCGCAGCCCGGGAGGAAGCACCTCGCGGCTGCACAGCATCGAGGCTATCCTGGGATTTACCAAGGACGACGCGATCCTCGGTCCCTTCTCGGCGGAGCCGGGCGTCCGCGGCGCGAAGGAGCGGGATAGGAGGCCGGGCGCGCGGCCCGCCTGCCCCAAGGCGCCCGGGGGAGGCGGCGAGCCCTCCCCGCAGCCTGCCCCGGCGCCTGCTCCCGAGTACGAAGGTGAGTGTGCACCCCTGGCTGCTGCGGGGCCCCGAGCGGTGCCCAGACTCGGGAGCTCTGCAAGGCGAATAAGCCCCCGCCTTGACTTTTATTAAGGCATCTGGGCACGGGGTCTGGGTTAGCGTGTCTAGCAGGAGACCCCAATTTGCGTCCAGGGACGGCTTAGGGGCCCCTCACAGCCTCCTCCCGACCTCCTGGTCCAGCGCCCAGGAGGAGCCCGCGTCCTGCTGCCGGCGCGCAAGGGTAGGCGGGGTGGGCCCAGAGATACCTCCCGAGCGTCTCTGACCGTCTGCGGCCTCTTCGTCCCAGCCCCTCGACCCTATTGCCCCAAGGAGCCGGGAGAAGCACGGCCGAGCCCCGGGCTGCCGGTGGGTCCCGCCACCGGCGACGCGAAGCTGTCGGAGGAGGAGCAGCCCAAGAAGAAGCACCGGCGGAACCGCACGACCTTCACCACGTATCAGCTACACGAGCTGGAACGCGCGTTCGAGAAGTCTCACTACCCCGACGTGTACAGCCGCGAGGAGCTGGCCGGCAAGGTCAACCTACCCGAAGTCCGGGTCCAGGTAAAGCGCCCAGATCGTTCCCAGATCGTTCCCCCAGGGGGGCCCCAGGCCCGGGCTGCAGCCAGCGCTCCGCCGAATCCCCGGGCTTCCGCGCATTTTTTGTGGCACTCTTCCCATCGGTCTTCCAACACTGGGCTGGCCCGGAGCCTCAGAGCAGCGGCGCCGATCTTGCGGGTGCCCCACCACCGCCCCTTGGACAGTCTGTTCCAGTTTGTAGTAGCATCTCCCTTTTTTTGGGGGGGGGTCTCTCTTCGAACCTAAAGAGAGCACTAACACATGGCTGGTGAGATGAAGAGCGACAGCTCATTAGACGCCGCGGCCAGGACTGGGGTGGGAGGCAGTGAGTAGAGAGGGATGGAGGCAGCCTGCCGGACTGGGACCCCAAATGCCACCCTAGTCACTCTCTGCGCTCGCCCTGTGGAGAAACGAAAACCCAGTCTTTTAGCAAGGGCCCTGGCGCCTGCAGTTGAAAGTTTTGGTGGATTTGTTTAAGAAACTGACTTTTGCTTCTTTGGTGCACATCCTACCAAACTTCCCGCTGCTGCAGAGAGGACTTTCTTTTTCTTTCTTCCTTCCCTTTCTTTCTTTCTTTCTTTCTTTCTTTCTGTAAAAGGGTTTTCGCTTTAATTAAAGCTGAATTATCTTTAATCCCTGATCATTAAAATATTTGAAAGCCTTAAATATTTGCTAGTCATCTGTGAAAAATCTGGGAGGATTTCCAAATTAGGAGAGTTTACAGAGGCATGAAAGGGAGTCATTGGGAACAAATTTCACTGCCTCTGAAAGGCAATGGCACTAGGTGGGATTTTTGTGTGTGTCTAATGAATTAGATTTCCAGGAAGTGAAGATACTCAAATGTTTGGGGGCTTTTAACCTTACCTTAAAGGTAAAAGGGGACAAGCTTTTGCCTTTTGTCTCTTCTGCTTATTACATTAGGTGTTTAAAGTAATGAGTGAATGTCGTGGTTTTAAAAAATAGTTCCCTAATGTAACTCAGGATTAACTTGCAAGGACCGTTCAATTTCTCTTAATTTGGAGCAGTAAAAGGGCAATGGTTTCATTGAAGATGTGGACATTTTAGTACCTGCTTTTCAGGGAGAGAGGCTGGAGTAGGGGGAAGAAAGGAACACGAGAGAAAGATGAAGGAGAGGAGAGACACAGCGTCCCAGGGCCCCTACAGACCACAGACACAGCCAGCGCGGGGCTGCCTTCACGTTTAATAGCACCTCCGCCCTACCTTCCTTCCTCCCTCTTTATTTGTTCATGGCTTTTGGCTCCTCCTCTAAGTTGTCAGCTTCTTGAGAACAGTGTCTGTGACTTCTCTGTGACCACAGGGCCAGCACAGTGCCCAGCATATGGCGGGTTCTTAACACATGGCTGTGATGTAATCAGATGGAGGGGGCGGTATACCGTGGGCCTCCAGCTGTGTGGAGGGGAAGAGTACAGCCCTCTAGGAGCTGACTGTCCCAGGCTTTAGCTCTCTGCCTTTGAATACTGGGTGGAAGACTGTAGCCGATATTTTGGGGGCCAGAGTGGGACATGCAGGGAATTGGAGGAAGCAGTGGGATGGGAGCCCTTCCCAAGCTGATGTTTCTCTTTTCTCTATTATTGGCAAATAACTAACGTTTCTGGGGGAAATTAGGGCCTCAGGTATGGAGATGAATCTTTTGTGGGAAGGGGACAAGGGTACTTGACTTTTTTGTCCTTTCTTTTTCCCCCCCAAATCCTAACCTTACATAGACATTTGCTCTGTCCTGGCCAGTTGCTGGGTGTCTGTTTTCTCAGTGCTTCTAAGAGATTCCTCTCCCCCATTGACTCAAAACTGCCTTCTTGCTTCTAAGGTCTCAGCTATTCCCCTATTTCCTTCCATTAATATAACACTGAAGCCACCAGTTTGGCCAAAGTTCTTTCAGAGTCTCTACTAAACTAGACCAGGTCTCTCTGTTCTGTTTCCAGGGGGTAGTAACTTGGTAGTGAAACCTTAATTACACCTTTTCTTGTGCTTTTACCAAATAAGTAATGGATGTTTTATCATTAAGAGATCAGACTTTGCTCTTGGTGCAGACTTTCTATATGTAAAGAAAAAAACAAAAGCAAAAAGAAAAATTTAACTCATCGAACTCATCTTAGAGTAATGTTAAAATTGACTCCAAAAAGTCAATGTAAGTATAATAACTTGACATATATTGTAGTAATTGAAAGCTATTTATAAGAAATATCAGAAATACTAACGGGATATCAATTAAAGAAGAATGGAGATTTTATTAAAGCAGCAACTTAAATAAGCTTGGCATAAAATAAACCCACTTTTTTCCTACTAGTTATCATAACCAGTAATTCCTGGAAATAACTGTATTTTAATATCCAGTGCTGCCAGCTAGTGTACTTAGAGTATTTGTTTATACATATGTTTATATAGTGACAAAAGGTAGGTAAAGCACAGGAAATCCAGACGCCTGAGTGGCTCAGGGTGCCTGAACACCTGCCTTTGGCTCAGGTCATGATCCCAGGGTCTTGGATCAAGGCCCCTGGCGTCGGTCTCCCTGCTCAGTGGGAAGCCTGCTTCTCCCTCTCCCTCTGCCAGCCGCTCCCCTTACTTGTGGTCTCTCTATCAAATAAATACATAACATATTTTTATTTTTATTTTATTTTTTCAACATATTTTTATTTTTAAAAGATTATTTATTTATTTGACTGGGAGAGAATGAGAAAGAGAGAGCGCACAAGCAGGGGGAGCAGCAGAGGGAGAGGGAGAAGCAGGCTTCCCGATGAGCAAGGAGCCCTATGCAGGACTAGATCCCAGCCCACTGGGATCATGACCTGAGCTGAAAGCAGACGTTTAACCGACTGAGCCACCCAGGCGTCCCATAAAATATTTTTAAAAATTTTAAAAAGAAAAACACAGAGAATCTGAGCCAAAATCCCAGCCACTGAGAGCAGGGCCATCCAGGGAGGAAGCAACTTCTAACCCAAAATGCCAGGAGGAGCTGCCAACCGGCAGATCCCCGAAATTTGGTGCGATCTGCTTTCCAAAATCCTCGGTCCGATTCCCTCTTTTCTGCGCACCCACTCCGTGCCCGGAGTCGGAAACGGCCACATTCACAGCCCTGGGTGAGGTCAACAGGGACAGGGGTGGGACAACGATCAGAGACTCAGAGGGAACGAGAGCAGGGAAGAGGCAAAAAGGAGACGACGGGGTGGGAAAGAACGGAGAGCGCAGGGGTGGGGAGGTGGTGCGGAGAGCCCAGCCCCAGGAGTCTCGCGGGGTGAGAGAGTCGTCCGGGCCGCGCGGGCCCGGGAGCAGGGAGGGCGCGGTGCGAGCCTCCGCCGCCGCCCGACGGCCGCTGTGCTGCCCTCCGCAGGTGTGGTTCCAGAACCGACGGGCCAAGTGGCGGCGGCAGGAGAAGCTCGAAGTGTCGTCCATGAAGCTGCAAGACTCGCCGCTGCTGTCCTTCAGCCGCTCCCCGCCGGCCGCGGCGCTGGCGCCCCTCGGGGCGGGCCAGGGAGGG
>LNAC01000015.1:12222979-12256677 GCA_002007465.1 Ailurus styani | reverse complement strand
CCGCCCCCCGCCCCGCCCTCGCCACCGGCCCTTCTCTGTCTCCATCCAAGTGCTTCTTTTCACCCACAGAACCTTTCTACAGGAATAGAATTGAAGCCTCCAGGAGGCCAGCAGGATAAGATTGCCAGGGAAGATAAAATTAATGACAAAGTGGCCCTTCCTCCCAGCACAGACTGCGCGAGCTCGGCACCGGCTCTCGGGGCTCCGGCCGCGTCCTAACTCGCCTGGGAAAGGGGTGGCCCTGCGGCGCCCTGCGGGTGCGCCGAACCGGTCAAGAGGCGGACGGTGTGCTTTGTGGCCAACGTCGTCCCTTAATTGGGAACTGGCTCTAATAATCTGGCCTCAGCTTGTTAACTGTACAATAGTGGGCAGAGTTAATGACTCATTAGTGATTAATTCTTTAACTGTGTCTTAATTGCTCACTGTAAACCCCTTGTCCTAAAACTGGATTAAATCGTCTAGATCCTTGGCCACGTCTCTCACAGCCTTGGAAGACGCTTGGAGAAGGCCATGTTCCTCCCAACTTCTGGCAGGTCGGCTCCTTAAAAGCAGGTGCAGGGCACTGCTCAGCCTGGAAGTGGGGAGACCTGTGGGGCAGCTGAGCTGTGACATTGCCTGGTCATGACCTTCAACAGCCCCACCCAGCCCCCCAACACATACACCAAAGCTGGATCTCCAAGATCTCCCCTCTTCCCTCATCGCCCCACCAAAGACGCCTGAAATGTAACACCCCACTTTCCAAGCAGCTTTCCTCTGCTCTGTACTTGACTGGGGTTTGTGTTCACAGTAGATTCTGAATGAGTTGTATAGGAGGGTCCCTTCCTGTCAAAAGTCACCTGAGGAGCTTCTTTCCAGGGCTAACAGTAGCTGAGTTCTATATATAGTCCCTCCATTTGTACTTTACAAAATTTAGCCCTTTGTGGTTTTTTTTCCCACCTTCTTAATTTTCCTGCAATCTTTATCTGTTCTGGAAATTTCTAAGGAATTGTGGACATGTAATGATAAACAACAATCTCCACCCTCAAGGCGCATGGTCTAAGTAAAGGAAATGACCCTTTTCTACATATGTTCTCAAATACCTACTGGTTTTCTCCAGGTGGTGTTCCACAGGCCACCCAAAATAGATACGCTCAAAACAAAACCTACTCATCTTTACTCTGTGGCTTCCTATAAACCTCCTTAAAACTCCTCCCTCTTTCTTCATTCAGAGCTGCCCAATGGATATGAGAATCATTCTTGATGCAGAGACAAGTTATTTTCCATTTCCTTTCTACCTCTTATGTCTCTCCGCCATACAGCTTCCAAATCTTAGCTGCCCAGAATAAAGACACCTCCCAATCTCCCTTTCGATTAGATATGATTAAACATCTACTAACGTCACGGAAGGGCAAGCACTTCGATGAAGTTAAGTTCTTACAAGCGACCGGCTCGCTCTGCTCTTGTCCCTTCCCTGCTGCCCACTGCCTGAGAGGCGGGCGTGAAGCTGGTGACAGAGCACCCATCTGGGACCGTGTCGTGAAGCCATGTGCTGAGAATTTTGAGTAACAGGATCAAAGGGACCGTATGTGGTAAGCCTCTGACACAAGAGCACCATACCAGCTCCCGATTGCTATGTGGGCTCTGTGTTAAGTCTACCTCTTGTCACTGTCAGCCAAACCCAGGCCCGATTCAGTCATTCCTTTCAACACCTACATGCAGTTCATTACTTAGCCGCATTGCTTTCACTTCAGAACACCTCTAAATTCACCTATCCTTGATTTTCTCTGCCAGTTCTCTAGTTCCAGGCTTTATGATCTCTCCTCCTGGCTTCCCATGGCCTGCAGACCTTCTCACATGGCACTTAAACCACATATGCTCCTGCTTTATGGTTGTTTCTTCATTGATTCATTTAAGACCATGTATTGAGTTCTTTCTCTCTCTCGCTATAAAGATATGGCCTCTATATGGATCTGCTTGTCACTCTATCTTCAATCTATCCTTCACACTATAGCCAGAATTAGCTCTCTCAAACAGTTCCTCTGCTTAAAACAATTCTTCATGGTGCCTGTGACCAAAACCAAGTACCTGGCGAATATGGCATCTGAGGCTCTTTTGCTCTTTTGAACCAGACCCGACCCAGCTTTCCAGGCTTGTCTCTGGCATTCTTTCACTTTCCTTACCTTCCTCTTTCTTTCTTTCCTCACCCTCTGTTCAAGGGACACCAGCATACTCTGTATCTCACTGGTCCACCATGTGCTTTTTTGCTCAGTGGCTTTGAGCATAAATGTTCCTTCTATTCCAAACTCCTCCAGGACCTGGCCCAGGTGCCACTGCCCCTCATTGCTGCTGGTCTGTATTCCTGTAGTAGTCAGTTCCTTGTTCCCCCCCCCCCCCACACCCCTTACCCCCCACCCCCAAAGCATTTCGTTGTTGTCCACTCGAAAGTTATTCTAGTACGTATCCCAGTGTGGTCTGTGGTCCCCAGTGAAACTGTAGGATCTTTACAGGCAACTGTCTGACCCTCCTCGGCATATTCAGTGCCTGACCCCATGGAAGCACCCAGTAATTGATTAGCAATTACTAACACGAGGGGTATGTGATTCCCAGAGAAAGCACCACATTCTATAACAGCTTATAGCAAAGAAACCCGCCTTAGCCTGTGAAGTCATGGAGGTCACCCTTAGGAAGTGACAGGGAAGAGTTGAAGGGAAGGAGAGGTCACAAGTGCAGAGGAAGAGCTGGGCTCGTCTGAAGCTCCCAGGCTAGGCTGGCTGGCAGGAGCCAAAGGTCAACTTAAAGAAGTAAGAGTCTGTACGTGGCTACAAACAGTTCAGAAGGTAGGCTCTGCAGCCAACCAAGAGATGGTTGGCTCCATCTTAAGGAGGAGACATCTCCTGCACAGGAAAGGTGTTCTGGTGCTGGACAGCCAAAAATTAACTGACGTCGCTACAGGTGGTGACATAATCATTTCTAATAGATCGTCCTGCCTGTTGTATGGAGAAAAGCTCGGAAGGAGGTAAGAGAGGGTTCTAGAAGGTCAGTTCAAAGCCTGTTGCAGTAACTGAGAGAAAATGGAAGCTTGGCCTCATGTAGTGACCAGGTGGCCATGTTTGAGGTCAAATGAGGAGATTTGGGGGTGCACCTTTCCTGGAAGGATTGCAATGCTAAGTCAATACATGGAGCAGGAGGAGCAAATTCCCTTTCCACCTCCCTGCTCCAAAAATCCGTTTAATATACTGTCTTCGGATACAGGACATATCAGATATTAATCAGATAGGAACAGATACTACACTTGATCTTAGCCAAAAGGCTGAGAAACTTTTTTTTTTTAATATTCTGTTTTGAGCAAATGAGTTTGAGTGAAGATATTGAGTAAACAATATCAAGTACTGATTTGGAGCTCAGGGAAAGGATCCAAGCTCTGAGATCAGTGTACAGAGGATAATACAAGCCATTGGCATGGAGAAGGTTGCGTAGGGGGAGGGAGCAGAGAGAGAAGAGGATTTCTAATGTCAGAGGAAGGCCAGCATTTAGTGCACTTGCCCTGAGCTCCCCCCCCCCCCCCCCCCCCCCCCCGCTCCANGCCACAGAAAATGCTTTAAGATGAAGGAGAATGCAATGTCCCCAAGCCTCTGGGGTACAGCTAAAGTCCTGCTTAGAAGGATTTTTAACAGCAAATTCGTACATTAAAAAAAGAAGAAAGACCTAAAATCTACAACCTCACCTCCTACCTTAAGACGCTAGGAAAAGAAGATTAGACTAAACCTGGAGTGAGCAGAAGGAAGAAAATAGATGAAATCAGAGCGGAAGGGTTGCCTGGGGTGGCTCAGTCAGTTAGGTGTCCATCTCTCGATTCAGCTCAACATGACCTCAGCGTAATGCGATCGAGCCCTGTATCAGCCTGTTTCAGATTCTCTCTCTCCCTCTGCCACTGCCTGGCCCCCAGCCACTTATTAAATAAGTAAATAAATAAATAAGAAAAGAAATCAGAGTGGAAATCAATGAGATGGAGAAAAGAAAAACAATAGAGAAAACCATATGGAAAATATTTGATATAAGGAGTCATCAGAGAAATGAAAGACAAAACCACGGTGCTAAACCACTGCATACCTATTAGGAAGGCTAGAATCAAAGTCAGTAGCAAGAAGTGTTGGTGAGAATGTGGAGAAATGCAAGCCCTCAGACAACGCTGGTGGAAATGTAAACTGGTACAGCCACTTTGGAGAGCAACCTGGCAGTCCTTCAGATGATTAAATACAGAATTTCCTATGACCCACCAATTCTGGTCAAGAGAAATGAAAACATATTCCACACAGGGACATCTACGTGAATATTTGTAACAGCATTCTTCATAATGGCCAAAAGATGGAAATAATCCAAACGTCCCTCGACAGATAAACTGATAAAGTGTGGCATACACATATGATGGGATTATTCAGCCATGAAAAAGAATGAAGTGTGCATAAACNATCCCTCGACAGATAAACTGATAGTGTGGCATACACATATGATGGGATTATTCAGCCATGAAAAAGAATGAAGTGTGCATAAACACTGCAGATGGGTGAATTTTGAAGACATTATGCTAAGTGAAAAAAGCCAGTCACAGTAGAATACATACCATATACATGGACATTCACATGAAAGTCCAGAATAGGGAAATCTATGGAGGCAGAAAATTGATTCACGGTTGCTTAGTGCTGGGTTCAGGGGGATGGGGACGTAGAGGCTGATAGATAAAGGATATGGGATTTCTTCTTGAGGTGACGAAAATGTTCTAAGATGGGCTGTGAATATGGATGATCGCATGTATCTTTGAATATACTAGACACTATTGAACGGCACACCTTAAGTGGGTGAATCATAGAGTATGTGAATTATCTCTCAAAGTTTAAAAAGCAGAAGACCATCTTCCCACCAAGCTCTTGCTCCTTAAATCCATTTCAGGTACTTGTGTTGGAATAATTTTCCTAAATACCATTTTTATTATGCTGCTCCCTTGCCAGGTGAGCCTTTTCAGAGCCAATAAAGATACAGCAATTCAGCTAATACACCCAGCGCCTACTGTTCTAGGCACAGTGATACATCCACCTGCTTCCAATTCCAGATCTCAATTACTCTTTCTGACCTTCAAGGCTCACCCTGCATGCCTCACACACCCATTTCCTTTCCCATTGACCTTCCTGGTGCTAGAGACTCTCTGCTTTAAACAAGCGACCTGGACAGCATCTAGCTCCCCTCCAATTCCTTCTCAATCCTATTACTCAGGGTCGGCAATACCCTTTTATCCAAAATGACAGACCGGCCTGAAATGCCAGTTTTCCCGGGAAAGAGAGCAATCACTTAAATTCACTGAGTGACAAGGAGGCTAGGCTGGAGAGAACTTTCTCTGCCAATGGTAGTTCGGAGAGCTGGGTCTGGGGCTGGGGGTCCTGCGAGGAGCAGGCACGAAAAGAGGAAGGCCTGAGGCCGCAGGGAAGCTGGACTCGGCCATGTCATTTGCATAGGGCCAGTCCTGCTGCGATGTAGGATTGTTCCTGCTTTTTTTCACTGGGTGAGTACTACTAACCATCCTGTGTCTGTTGCCTTTTCTCCTCTCCTCGCCTCTAACCCTAGTTCAAAGCTCATCTCCTCCTGGGATCTCTCTTTGTTTTCTCTGGCCGCAATCTCCTTACTTCCCCAGGATTAGTCTGTCTTATATCTATGAATTTCCCTCTTCCCCACCCCCTTTTATTTTTTATTTATATATTTATTTTTACTTTTAAAATTCTTTGTTTATTCTATTTTTTTAAAGATTTTATTTATTTGACACAGAGAGAGAGAGAGAGAGAGAGAGAGAGAGAGATCACAAGTAGGCAGAGAGGCAGGCAGAGAGAGAGGAGGAAGCAGGCTCCCCGATTAGCAGGAAGCCTGATGCTGGCCTCGATCCCAGGACCCTGAGATCATGACCTGAGCTGAAGGCAGAGGCTTTAACCCACTGAGCCACCCAGGCACCCCTAAAATTCTTTGTTTAAATTCAACTTAGTTGACATATGCTGTATTATTAGTTTCGGGAGTAGAATTTAGTGATTTATCAGTTGCCTGTAACACCCGGTGCTCATTACATCACGTGCCCTCCTTAATGCCCATCCCCCAATCCGCCCCCACCTCCCCTCCAGCAGCCCTCAGTTTGTTTCCTAGAGTTCAGCAGCTCTTATGGTTTGCCTCCCTGTTTTCATCTTATTTCATTTTTCCTTCCCTTTCCCTATGTTCATCTGTTCTGTTTCTTAAATTCCATGTATGTGTGAAATCATATGGTATATGTCTTTCTCTGACTGACTTATTTCATTTAACATAATTTTTTTAAAGATTTTATTGATTTATTTGAGAGAGAGAGAGAGCATGAGACCCTGCAGAGGGTCAGAGGGAGAAGCAGACTCCCCACTGAGTAGGGAGCCCAACCACAGGCTCGATCCCAGGACTCTGACACCATGACTTGAGCAGAAGGCAGATAGATGCCCAACCGACTGAGCCACCCAGGTGCCCCTTTGCTTAACATAATAGGCTCTAGCTCTACCCATGTCATTGTAAATGGCAAGATTTCATTACTTTTGATGGCTGAGTAATAGTCCAGTGTGTGTGTGTGTGTGTGTGTGTGTACACATATGTATCTACAGCCATTCATCTCTCCATATATATCTGTGCTTTTTCCATATTTTGGCTGCTGTGGGCATTGCTGTTATAAACATTGGGGTGCAAACAAAAGTGAAAATGAACTATTGGGACTTCACAGAGATAAAAAAAAATCTTTTGCACTACAAAGGAAAGAGTCAACCAAACTAAAAGGCAGACTACAGAATGGGAGAAGATACTTGCAAAATCTTATCAGATAAAGCCTAGTATCCTCCCCCGCCCTCCTTAAAGCAAACAGGCCCTTGGTGAATGTGAGTGCCTAGCATTTGACAAAAGTTTTCTTGAGGCTCAAGGATGAGCCTGCCAAGCTTTGTACTCAAACTCACACGACTGTGAATATTCAAGCAGCCGTCCTCTGTCTGTTCCATACTTTATTTTCTTTGGAGGGGAGGACCGCTCCTTTCAGATTACCATTCTAGAGGCAGGATTGGATTTCTTGTCAGGAGGTCACAGGAACCCCAGTTCTGCCACGGGCTTGATCTGGGCTTCAGGTAGAGTAGTCTCAGTCTGGCTGGAGTTCCTGGGCTGGGAAACAAAAGTCAGACCTCAGTGGACCTCTCTTCTATTCTCCAGGCCGCAAAATTCCATCGGGCAAATGCGCTTACTTCAGTAATCTGGCTGCGGGTGCCATCTGATGGCCATTTTGAGAACTTCACTCGCTGAACACGCACGAGAAGCTTTCCTGCTGGAATGCTGACTTCCCAGCATGGCCTGCGATGAGAAGGGCCTTTCCTCAGCCAGGTAATGGCCTTCCTGTCTGACTCCTCCCAAGTCCATGGGCTCCATGCTTCCCCTTGGGTGGAGAGCCCTCCTTCTCCAACTCAGATTCCCAGTCAGGCTAGGTCAACCCAGCCACGGGATTCTTACATCATTAAAGTCACCCTAAGAGAAACCAGGAGGCCAAGAAATCTACAATTTCACATTCTTATGTTACCCGTAATTGACCTTTTTTTGTACTTTGAGTTAGAAAGGAATTGGTTCTAAGGTAATTTGTTCAAAGTGGGAGTGCCTTAACTTCTCGAATCTCTTATGAGGAAATACTTGCATTATTTTAGAAAAAGGGACTCCTGAAATGGGGCAATTTTTAATTTTAGTTGCACACATTTGGCATGTAACTTTGTGGAAATTTAAGGTCTACAACGTGTCGTGCCCCTGGATGGCTCAGTCTGGTGAGTATTTGCCTTTGGCTGGGGTCATGATCCTGGGGTCTTAGAATGAAGTCCTAGCTTAGGCTCCCTGCTCAGCGAGGAGGCTGCTTCTCCCTCTCCCTCTGCTCAAATGTGCACACTCTCTCTCTCCCCCGGTGTCACGAAAAACCTTTTTTTAAAAAAAGGTGTACAACATTTTAATTTGATACATTTCTATATTGTAATATGATTTCCATTGTCACAATATTTGGCATCTCTATCACATTATGTAATTATCCTTTCTTTTTAGTGGTTGTGATAATAAAGTTTTCATCTCTTAGTAAGTTTGATGATCATAGTACAATATTGTCTGTGTTGAAATAGGGCAATTCTTAATTTAAATTTAATTACTTAAAAACTGTACTCAGGGTAGGGGTGCCTGGGTGGTTCAGTCCATTAAGCATCTGCTTTTGACGCAGATCATGATCCCAGGGTCCTGGGATCGAGCACCACATCCGGCTCCCTGCTCAGCAGGGAGTCTGCTTCTCCCTCTGCCCCTCCCCCTGTTGTGCACACATGTGCTCTCTCTCTTTCTCAATCTGTCAAACAAACAAACAAACAAACAAACAAATAAATAAATAAATAAAATCTTTAAAAAATTATACTAAGGGCAGAGTTTTAGATGCCTGTGTAGTAAAAATACTTGGTACATTGTATTCCCATCCTGATATTCTTCAAATCGCAGCAAATAGGTAATAAATTCAGTCCTACCACTAGACATGATATATTAAAGGATGTACACCCAGGTTAGTCTCTAATACCTGGTATTAGACAACATATTAGTGACATAAATATCTTCATACACCACCCTGCTTAGAAATACATACATTTTGGGCACCTTAAAGCCTCTGCCTTCGGCTCAGGTCATGATCTCAGGGTCCTGGGATTGAAGCCTGCATCGGGCTCTCTGCTCAGCGGGGAGCCTGCTTCCTCATCTCTCTCTCTGCCTGCCTCTGCCTACTTGTGATCTGATCTCTCTCTCTCTGTGTCAAATAAATAAATAAAATCTTTAGAAAAAAAAAAGAAATACATACATTTTAAGAGATAACCTCTGGGGGGTACAAGGACCAATGCAAAGAATTAATGGTAGAATTTAGGGGAATAAGAAATCTTTTTTTTTTTTAAGATTTTACTTATTTATTAGAAAGAGACACAGTGAGAGAGGGAACACAAGCAGGGGGAGTGGGATACAGAGAAGCAGGCTTTCGCTCAGCAGGGAACCCGACCCAGAGCTTGATCCCAGGACCCTGAGATCATGACCGAGCAGAAGACAGATGTTTAATGACTGAGCCACCCAGGCACCCCTAGGTGTATAAAAATTCTTGTGAGAGGTACTTTGAAACCAAGGGACCTTTCTGGCCATTCTCCAATGACCAAGATGTTGGCAATTCTTAAGGCTCATATGTGGGGAAAAAGAGAGCCAGAGAGCATGAGTGAGCGTGGGGTGGAGTGGGGTGCGGTGGGGTGGGGGTGGGGGGCAGAGGGAGAAGGAGAAGCAGACTCCCCACTGAGCAGGGAGCCCCACATGCGGTGCTGGAGCCCAACGTGGGGCTCGATCCCAGGACCCCAGGAGCATGACCTGAGCCAAAGGCAGACGCTTAACCTACTGAGCCACCCAGGTGCCCCATCTATCTTTTTTTTTAGAGTTGCATAGGAGAGGTTTCCAGTGTGAGCACAGTATTTTCAACTGCATCTTCCTATTTCCTCAATCTAGATAGTATGCAAAAGATGCAAGACCTTCAAACCACCAATGTCAGTGAAACTATAAGGTAATTATGATTTGAAGAAGAAAATGTGTAAGTGCTGCCCCACACAGCTGAGCTTGCCCTCGGAGCTCTGCAGAACAATTCAATCCCTTTTAGATAGCCAGGAAAGGGTTTTGCGACAGATGGGAGTTTCGAGAATAGAGGCTATATAGTAGGGGCTCCTGGGTGGCTCAGCTGGTTAAGCATCTATCTGACTCTTGATTTCAGCTCAGGTCATATCTCAGGGTGGTGAGATCAAGCCCCTTGTCTCCTTCTGTCCCTCTGCCCCTCCCCCTGCTCTCTCTCTCTCTCAAATAAATAAATCTTTGAAAAGAATAAAGGCTATAGACAAATGGTTGTGAAGAAGCAAGAATCCAAGGACTTTTATTCCTTCTTAAGAGCCTGTTTTAAATGGGCGCTTGGGTGGCTCAGTTGGTTAAGGGACTGCCTTCAGCTCAGCTCATGATCCTGGAGTCCCAGGGTCGAGTCCCTCATAGGGCTCTCCACTCATCAGGGAGCCTGCTTCTCCCTCTCCCTCTGTGCTCTCTCTCTCAAGTAAGTAAATAAAACCTTAAAAAAATTAAAATAACTATTAGAGGGCCACCTGACTGGCTCAGTTGGTGGAGTTTGCAACTCTTGATCTCAGAATTTTAAGTTCTAGCCCCACGTTGAATGTAGAGATTACTTAAAAATAAAATCTTAAAAAAAAATAACTATTAGAGGATAGATTTCAGGTAATCAAGAGATAACTAAGGAACCCACAGCCAAAGAATCACAGATGAGCACTAAATAGATGCGGTCTACGGAACTACAGTGAAACAAATGGTGGATGTGGTGTGGTTATCCACACTTACATTATAGAACTGAGGCAACCAACCCCCCCCAAAAAAAAAGGAAAAAGGAAAAAGATGAGACCTAGAGTAAATTTGCTGGTGCTGGAATTCAAATAATATCACTTAAAAATGGTAGATAAGAGAAGTATATGTATATTTAATAGTAAAAGCTAAATACAAAAAAGGTTGACTTTATTGACTAGCATTGGGTGACAGGGCAAAGGGAAGGAGGGAGAAGAAAGAGTATGATCATTGTTTAGAGTAGGGAATGAATAGGTACTGCCTATAAAAACAGATGTGTAGGGGCGCCTGAGTGGCTCAGTGGGTTAAAGCCTCTGCCTTTGGCTCAGGTCATGATCTCAGGGTCCTGGGATCGAGGCCCACATCGGGCTCTCTGCTTGGCAGGGAGCCTGCTTCCTCTTCTCCCTCTGCCTGCCTCTCTGCCTGTTTGTGATCTCTCTCTCTCTCTGTCGAATAAATAAATAAAAATCTTAAAAACAAACAAACAAACAAACCCAGATGTCTAAGGATGTGGTATAGAAGAATAGTTTTTAAAGGTAACCCCCCAGAACAAAGATATACAAACCTTCCTCGGTATCTGAAAGCTGTATACACACGGGAAGAGACAAAACAGATCATGCAGCAAGAGGCTTTCAGAAGCAAAACTATAAAAACAAAAACAAAAGGGAGATTTATAATGCTAAAGAGACAGATTCAACCCCAAAAGATAAAAGCTATGATGCAATGGACTCTGTAGCCTAGCAGTAACAGGCACACAGCAGAGATTACCGGCCATTGAGGAGAAACAGGAATGGTAGGAAAAACAATACAATAAACCCTGAGTAGTCAGCTCAGTCTGGGGTGATCTCCATCCGAGAGCTGGTTACATGCATCTGTGTAGCTGTGAGTATTCACCGATCCTATGCCTGAGATTCAGGCACTTAACTGGGTGTGTATTATCACTCAATCACATTTTTTTAAGTAAAAGAAAAGAGTTTGCCTCATGCAAAATTCAAAAGACCACCACTCGGAAGTCATTCAATTTTGATACCTTAACACCATTACATATAACAGAAGTGCTCAGATGGTGTTTAATTATTTGTTATTTGCTTAGCAGGGTCAAAGTTACACATTTCAGGGTCGCCTGAATGGCTCAGTCTGTTAAGCGACCGACTCTTGGTTGGGGTTCAGGTCATGATCTCAAGCGTCATGAGATCAAGTTGGGCTCCACACTCAACGCAAAGTCTGCTTGAGATTCTCTCTCTCCCTCTGCCCCTCTCCCCACTCTTTCTCTCAAATAAATAAATAAATAAATAAATAAATAAATAAATAAAATCTTTAAAAATGACACATTTTAAATACTAATGTGCAAAAAACGTTTTAAAAGCATAATTCTTTATTTCCTGAAATGAAACTGGCTATCCTCGTGAACAAAAAAGCAGATTTGCCAGGGACTTTTCACTTGTAACCCTCCCCTGGGCCCCGAGAGAGGACCTGAATTAGTTTGCTAGGGCCGCTCGTACCACAAACTGGGTGGCTTAACCAACAGACATTTATTCGCTCACATTTCTGGAGGCTGCAAGTCTGAGATAAGATGCTCTCCGAAGGCTCTAGGGAAGGATCCCTTCCAGGTCTCTTTTCTAGCTGCTGGTAAACTCCTTGGCTTGTGAGAGTACAACCCACATCCTCAGGTGCCATCCTGTGTGTGTGTGTGTGTGTGTGTGTCTGTGTGTGTGTGTCTGTGTGTGTGTGTCTGTGTGTCTGTGTGTGTCTGTGTGTCTGTGTGTGTGTGTCTATGTGTGTGTGTGTGTCTGTGTCTGTGTGTCTCTGTGTGTGTCTGTGTGTGTGTGCGTAACCATGTTTCCCCTTTTTATAAAAACACAATCATATTGATCATGGGCCAGCCCTACTCTGATAAGACTTCATCTTGAGTTCACTCACTAAAAATTAATAGAGATGCCTGGGTGGCTCAGTTCGGCTCAGGTCATGATCCCAGGGTCCTGGGATCGAGCCCCGCATCTGGCTCCCTGCTCAGCCGGGAAGCCTGCTTCTCCCTCTCCCACTCCCCCTGCTGGTGTTCCCTCTCTCGAGAGCTTGTTTGGAGGTTCTAGCAGGGGAGCGCAGCTACTCGTATACCCTTGACCGAGGAACGGTCCTCTCCNTAAATATTCTTAAAAAAAAAATTAACATTATTTCCCAATAAGGTCACATTCTGATGCACTGGGGGCCACGACTTCAATATACGAAAGGTATAGAGAGACNGTTCCCTCTCTCGCTGTGTCTCTCTCTCTCTGTCAAATAAATAAATAAATAAATCTTCTTAAAAAAAAAATTAACATTATTTCCCAATAAGGTCACATTCTGATGCACTGGGGGCCACGACTTCAATATACGAAAGGTATAGAGAGACTAACACTGGGGACTTGCTGTGCTTTTGGATCTTTCTACATCTGTGAACGTGGAGCAGTGTGGAGACATAAGGCTGACTAGGCTCTAATAAACACCCCAAGAGGATTTGGCCTGGAATGGGATCCAGTGGCACAAAAATCTGGGTTGTACTTGAAGAATGAGACACAGTAGTGAGGGCTGCCATGTGAGTGGGGAGGCTCAAATCTGGAAACTTATGTTCACACAAAAACCTGCGCGAGAATGTGCACAGCAGCTCAGACCCGGAGTCGGCCCAGGTACCCTTCCACAGGCGAGTGGCTAAACAGGACTGTGGCCCACAGGCCACAGAAGACTATTTAGCACGAGGAAGAGTGGACTTCTGGGAGATGCAGCAATGTGAATGCATTTCCAGGGAATCATACTGAGGAAGAAAGCTAATGCCAAAAGATTTGGGTTCTCTGTGGTTCCATTTATGTAATACTTTTGAAATGACAACTTTGAGACCCAGAGGACAGAGTAGTGCTTGCCGGGGGAGGGGTGCTGGCAGGACGGAGAGTGAGTTGTAGAAAGGTAACAAGAGGGACCGCGCAGTGTGGAAACTGCTCCGTATCTCGACTGTGGTGCTGGATACGCGGACCTACACGGGGGAGACAGGTGTCCGGAACTCAAACACGCATGCACGCGCACGCTCATGCACACAAACGGGTACAAGTGTGACTGGGAAACCTGAAGAAAATCAGAGGGTAATTTTAATGCCAACATCCTGGTTGTAATATTGTACTACTGTTTTGCAAAATGTTACCATTAAGAGAAACTGGGCAAAGTGTACAAAGTATCTCTCTGTATTCTTTCTTTTTTTTTTTTTTTAAGATTGTATTTATTTACCTGAGAGAGAGAGAGAGAAGGAACAGTGGGGAGGGGCAGAAGGACAGAGAGAGAGAGAAGCAGACTCCTTATTAAGCCGGAAGCCCAATGTTGGACTCAATCACAGGACCTGCAGATCATGACCTGAGCTGAAGGCAGACACCCAACTGACTGAGCCACCCAGGCGTCCCTTCCGTATTATTTCTTAAAACTACATGTGAATCTATAATTATCTCAAGGTTTTCACTTAAAAAAGGAAGAGTTTAATGTATGTGGGAGGGGTGGTGAAGAAAGGGGTGGGTTCCCGTGACGAAATGGCATTTTAAAAAAAGATTTTATTTATTTATTTGTCAGAGAGAGAGCACGCATGTGAGAGAGAGCACAAGCTGGCAGAGAGGCAGGCAGAGGCAGAGGGAGAAGCAAGCTCCCTGCTGAGCAAGGAGCCTGATGCGGGACTTGATCCTAGGCACTGGAATCATGACCTGAGCTGAAGGCAGCTGCTTAACCCACTGAACCACCCAGGCGTCCCACAAAATGACATTTAAACCAAGACATGAAGGTACAAAGGGGACCGTAGAATGTGCAAAGGCCCTGAAGCAGCAAAGAGCTTGGTGAGTCCATGGAACTAAAAGAAGTCCAGTGAGACCCAAGTGGTGAGAGGTGAGGTTGGAGGCCGTAGCCAGACCAGGCAGGGCAACAGACCATTCTAGACCTTTGGCCTTCTGCCTGAGAATAAAAAACATGTTTCAAGCAGCAGAGTTCTGTGATTTCTTATGAACTTGGAAAAGCCCACCCAGGGTATTGGAAGGCAGCCAGGATACATGGAGAGAGACCACTCAGGCCATGTGGCAATAGGAAAACTATTTCAACACCCTTTGAGAAGGAGATTCAGGACGATGAGGTTCATTTTGGACCCTGAGAAGGCACGAGCAGAGGAATACTATGCCTCAAAGTTGGACTTCTTAATAAAGGGCTGTGTTTTGGGTGTCAGCCTTCTGGTTCAGCAGGAAATACAAAACCAACCGACAGATGCCAGGTAAGGTTTGCTAGAAACTAAATCCATCAGTCACCTCAGCAAGCACATGATGCCATAGATTTCCTTCCCTCGATTACTCCCTGGAAACCACATGCTTACCCAGCAGTGCCGGAAGTGAGGCAGGCGTGGGATCACTCCAGTGACACTCCAGGGCCACTGGTGTCATCTTACTGTCCCCTGGTGGGACTCAGATGCCTATAACACATGTCTTTTAATTTAATTTTTTTTAATTTTAAACTAATAAATGGCTTCTTTTTAAAAAGATTTTATTTATTTATTTGAGAGCAAGAGAAAGCAAGAGAGAAGAACGAGCAGAAGGGGAGGGGCAGAGGGAAAAGCAGACTCCCCTCCAAGCAGGGAGCGCCTATGCAGGACTGGAGGCCAGGACCCCCCACCCCCACCCCGCTGCCCCACCAGGGGCGAGATTGGACATAGACTTTCACTGACATCTTTAAAATAGGACAGAGAATGTCTTGCTTCACACAACTCTCTCCCTCTTTTAACATTTCGCCTGTCGCAATCATTGGGAATCAGGAAGTCTTGGTGAAAATTCAATCTGTCTCTCAGTCTCGTCGTCCAGGGAACAGTCAAAGGCTCTAAGGGTGGCATCAAAATCTCTGCCTAATGATTGGTTGGTTGGTATGATCGGTATGATGGGAGAGCCATGCCCTCACCCTTTCACAAACGCACAACGTGCCACAAGATTAGGAAGAGGTCACATGGGTGTGTGCCACACAGCCCCCGGTTTATTCATCAAGATTCCACGGAAGGTCTGCACTTTGGTTTGTTTCCGATCTTGTTGAACAAGCACGAAGTACTCCCCTCCCCCCCGTCATACCTAACGGTCAAACCCGGAGCAGTACCTGGATGCCTCGAGTGAACAGGCAGGTACTGTAGACAAATAAGCAGGACGGGGTGGACACGAGGGTGCGATGGGGACTGTGGCGAAGCGGACAAGGTGAGCCCCATCCACAGGGGCAGCGCCCCGCACTGACTGTCTTCAGGGAGAGCAGGATTTTGCAGGAGCTTACACCCTGGATTGATATGTGAAATTCCTTGATTTTTAAACATGGGTGACAAATTCTACTTTTTAAGACACTGTCCAGGCAAACAGCACGTCTATTGTAGCCTCCGACCAGCAGGCTGCCTGTTCCTGAGAACTACGAAGATAAATTGTTTTTAACGTTATTCACTTTCTTTTTCTCCAGCCCCAGGAGTTAAGTGGGAAGAAAAGGGCCCTCTCCACAATCTGGTCTGGGTTTTTTTTTTTTTTAAATTCAAGATCAACCCCCAGCCTGCCCATTCAGTCTGCTGCTAGCTGAGGCATCATGGGAAATCGCCCAGCAGAGGGACCACAATTTGACGCTCCCGATCTCCTTTTTCATTTCTGTTTATTTCGGTGGTGGAATCAGAGGAGCAATTACGTTGCTACAGGGATGGCCATTTGTCTTGCAGGCGAAGAAAGCAGTTAAGGCTGAGGGAGGCCCAGACAAAAGCCAGGAGCAGCATGCCACCTGCCATCCGAATGTCAGAGCTCTGAGCAAGAGAAATGGACTATTCCTTGCTCTTCAGGACTCATGGTCTTTTTTTTTTTAATTTTATTTATTTATTTGACAGAGAGAGAGATCACAAGTAGGCAGAGAGGCAGGCAGAGGGAGAGGGGGAAACAGGCTCCCTGCTGAGCAGAGAGCCTGAAGCAGGGCTCGATCCCAGGACCCTGAGATCATGACCTGAGTTGAAGGCAGAGGCTTAACCCACTGAGCCACCAGGGGCCCCAGGACTCATGGTCTTAAAACTACTGGAAGGACTTAACACGAGCATCTGAGAAAGGACCAAAACCCAGTAAGTTTGTCCTTACTGGCCGTGGCTGAGTTTTGAAATTGGCATACCTATCAAACCAGGTTTGGGTGAGGTCACGAGAAATAAAGCTCATGCTTGCTGCAGAAGGGTTGGAAGTCCATCCCAAATCACTTCCATCTCTCACTGAGAGACTCTTGATTTTGCTTAGGTGTCACTGAGGTAAGGGATTAGAGACCTCTGGGGAAGGATTTATCACGATTCATAAGGTGAAGCCTAAAAGGAGATGTCCTCTCTTCCTTTGAATGTCGTCATGTCTGGATGTGACACCCGGAACGCCGGCAGCCATACTGTGACCATGAGAGAAGGCAGCAGCAGGACAAATCTGAGCTGCTAGTGGCAGAGAGACGAGATGAAAAAACCCACATTCTTGGAATATCTTTGAAACCCTAAATTAAATTGAACTAAACGATCCTGAATCCCATCTCCCTTGAGAAAAGAAATCTTTTTATCTTTTATGCAAATTTGAATTCAGGGTTTTCTGTTACTAACAGCCAAAGTATCCTATGTGGTACAATGTTCATTCCTGAAGGTCTACAGTAAATCTCTTTTCCATCTGGAGTCAGATGGAATCATTCACTCGTCATCCATTAATGAGCTTAATGAGTCTGCTCACAGGGCAAAAGAAAGCAGGTCCACAGGCAAGAACTCCTGCGTGTCCCAGCAGTCCCACTTCGGGCTATCCAAAGGAAACGGAATCGGTATCTTGAAGAGATATCTGCATTTCCATGCTGGTAGTGGCATTGCTCAGATAACCAAGATATACAAACAACTTAAATGTCTGTCTGTGGATGAGTGCAGAAATAAAATGCAGTGTGCAGAGGAAGTGGAATATTACTCAGCCTTTTAAAAAAGATTTTAGGGCGCCTGGGTGGCTCAGTGGGTTAAAGCCTCTGCCTTCGGCTCAGGTCATGATCTCAGGGTCCTGGGATCGAGGCCCGCATCGGGCTCTCTGCTCACCAGGGAGCCTGCTTCCTCCTCTCTCTCTACCTACTTGTAATCTCTCTCTGTCAAATAAATAAATAAAATCTTTAAAAAAAAGATTTTATTTATGTATTTGAGATAGAGTGAGTGAGAGAGCGAGAGAGGGAGATGCAGACTCCCCGCTGAGCAGGAAGCCTGTCAAGGTGCTCAACCCGAGGACCCTGGGATCATGACCTGAGCCAAAGTCAGATGCTTAACTGACTGAGCCACCCAGGTGCCCCAATATGTCTCAGGCTTATAAAGAAGGAAACCCTGTCATTGCTGATGATATGGATGAAACTGGAGGTCTGTATGCTGATTGAAATTAGCCAGACACAGAAAGAGAAGAACTGCATCATGTCATCTATGAGTAGAATCTAAAAAAATCTGAACTCTAAAGAAGCAGAGCAGAATGGTGGTTGTCAGGGGTGGGGGAGAGACGGGAAATATTGGTCAAAGGGCACCAAGTTTCAGTTATGCAGGATGAATAAATTCTGGGGATCTAAGCATGGTGACTATAGCTAATAATACCGTGTTGTATACTTGAAATTTGCTAAGTGGAGATCTTAACTCTTCGCATGAAAAAAAAAAAAAAGAAAAAGAAAAGAAAGAAAGAAAAGGTAACATGCAAAGTGATGGATTTATTAACCAGCTTGATTGTGGTAAGCATTTCACAATGCATACGTATATCAAAACATCATATTGTGCACCTTAAATAGACACAATTTTTATTTGTCAAATATACCTCTGTAAAGATGAAAAACAAAAAAACAAACAAAAAACCAAATGGAAAAAAACAAGACTGTAAGTTCCCTTCTTCCCAGTTTGTTTACCAGGTTCCTCTGTTCCTGAAGGAATGTGGGCAGAAGAGTGAAAAAATACTTCCCACACATCCACATAAACACACGCATCCATATATAAAGACAGGTGTGACAAAAGCACAAAGGGGATCTTCTATGCCCATGAGTATTTGGAAAGTATCACATCTTGCGTTTACTTTTAGCAATAAAGATGAGAGGCAATCCACAAAATGTGATGTTTATTGCAGTCCCTTATTTTCAAAGATGAAGGTTAGGTGGGGCCACAGAGAAAGCACACTGTCTGGAAATGATGGTTTTCTTGCACTTAACGTTCAGGAGAGACATGGGGCAGGGCACCTTCACATTAAACCCGCAGACCTGTTGTCTAGGAGTCTTCCAGTCACGTCAGTGTCAAGACCCACTATTTCCAGCTTGGTTCCTTCCTGGGATTCGACCTTGTAATAGCCAACATGGCAGACCGTGCCTCCCCAACATTCATCCTCTTCATTTCCTTATTAATAGTAAAAGAAATGTGGCTGTTAGGGGGTAGGGGAAGGGCAAGTGGCAGCCATGTTCCCAGCTGGAAAAACTACATTTCCCAATCTCCTTTGCAGCCAGAACTGGTCAGTTCTGACCAAAAGACAAAGGCAGAAGATTTCAAAGAGCAGGGAGTATGTGTTTTGTGCCCTCATATCACGGCCACGGCAGAAGTGGGGAAGAGTGGCATCTGTTCCCGCATGGAGGGAGAGCATAGCTCTCTCCAGAGAGGAGAGGCCACCCCTGGGGAGGGTGCCTCTGGAGACAGACTGGGTGAGAGCCACCAGAATCTTCTCTGGTGAAGAAGTGGGGCAAGAGCAGGACATGATTACAGCGGCAGAGTGGAAGGACCAAGAACATTCTCATTCTCTCTTTGGAGATTCTCAATCCACCTGTGGTTAAAGCCACCTCTGTGGTCAATCAGGTGATACGTTCTATAGCTTATAGAGGCCCGGGGAGGATGAAAGGAAAACCAGAGGGGAAACAGAGGGAGGCTTCTGTGTTTTACCTGGGTCTAATTAAGGAAGTGATTAATTGGAATACACAAAGGCCCATGAGGTGAAGCTAGGAGCCCTTTCAGGGCACGTGATGACGCAGTCTTTCTGCTTTGGGATTGGCAATAGTTCATCATTGCGGGTTTCCCTTGAAGAGCAATTTCACAGTGTCTGATGGAAGCAGCCTGTGGCTGAGGAAATGAATAATGTAAATCCCACAATTTGCTTAGATTACTCCCTCCGCATCTGAGCTGGGTTAAAATGCTTTGTGATGAACAAATGTCCCCAGTAGGAACTGAAAGGTGGGCATTGTGGGGCTAGAAATTGTACTCCACTGCTTGAAATGCCTGCTTCGTGTGTTCCCGAACCTCGGATCATAAGCACAGACTGCCAAATTACCCCGAGCAATCCACCCTGTAGCACTTAAAACAAAAAGAGAGAGAGAGAGAGATTGTTTTTAAAAGAACAAATTTGAAGATTACTGCTTTCTTCCCTTCTGGATTCCTCCTACTGGCCACTCTGCTTTACTGCAAGGCCTTCTGAATACTGTCACTTCTTTTTTTTTTTTTTTTTTTTTAATTTTATTTTTATTATTTGCCCAAGGGGTACAGGTCTGTGAATCATCAGGCTTACATCTTTCACAGCCCTCACCAAAGCACAAACCCTCCCCAATGTCCATAACCCATCCACCCTATCCCTACCCTCCCACCCCCCAGTAACCCTCAGTTTGTTTTATGAGATTAGAAGTCTCTAAATACTGTCACTTCTTAAAAGCAATCTTCTCGCTCTAGGCACACACATCTGGTCTGCGTGGTGTGGACAACAGCCTCCAGGCTCCTGCTTTCCCAGAATCCCAGGCTGGATGTTAAGTACCCTCGACCAGAGGAATGGGCAGAAATCAAAAAGGAAATTCTTTTTTTTTTGAGAAAAAAGGAGAAGCGGATATGTTATCTGTCTCAGACCATATTATTTGAACACCAGCTCCTTTTTCTCTTTTTTTTGATAGGGTCCCACAGTTTTAGTCCCATAGTCCCCAAAATAGAAGCCTTAAAACTACGTTTCCCAGTTTCCCTGGCGTCTGGCTCCAGACATGTGATCTGGGTTCCACCAATCAGCACAGCCATTCAAAACTCTGATTTGGAAATAAGCGGAGGCTGAGGAAGCCCTGGGGAGGAGGGACTTCGCTCTTTCAGACACTAGCGGTGGCAGAGGCAGTAGCAGTGAGCGCCACCTGGCCAGCTCTGGCAGTCCTGCAGAAAGCTCTAGGGACAGCCGGCCTGCGGAACCGCCTCATCAGCCCCATCAGGGCCGGGGCTCTGATCACCAAACCTGCTAGTTTAGCCTCCAGCCCATTTCTCTGGTCTTCCCCGCCTACTCTCTTCTCGTAAAATTTCCTACTAAAACAGACCAAGGAGGATGCCGTTCTTTGCAGTTAAAAATTACCCCATCCAAGCGGCACACACTCCGATATGTGATAAACCTGCACTTGCAAAGGAGGGTTCAGGAAAGCTCTTCTAGGGGTGCCTGGGTGGCTCCGTGGGTTAAAGCCCCTGCCTTCAGCTCAGGTCATGCTCTCAGGGTCCTGGGATCGAGCCCCACGTTGGGCTCCCTGCTCAGCGGAGAGCCTGCTTCCCCCTCTCTCTCTCTGCCCCTGCCTCTGCCTACTTGTGATCTCTGTCAAATAAACAAATAAAATCTTTAAAAAAAGAAAAAAGAAAGAAAGAAAGCTCTTCTAGTAGGGAACAGTATCTCTCTTAAATAAACGGGTTCTAATGCTGACTTGGCCTTGGTACAGAGAAGCCTTGCAAGGCTCAGGAGACTTGAGGGAGCTGTTCTTGTCTCTCAGAACACACGGAGGAAAAATAATTGCAGCGAAAACACAGGATCACATGTACTCCTCTGACATCAGCAAAGAAGTGACAGTCTGGGCGGCGTGGTTCTGCGAGGATCGCCTTTCTCTCCCCACCCGAAGTGTCACGATTGGTAAGTTTCCCCTGGGTCCGGAGGACCGTTTTCATCTTCGCGAGTGTCCTGTCAGGGGGTGAATCCTGGTGGTAGAGCTTACACCTTGATCCTCAGCGGCTCGGCCGACTTCAGCTGACACGGCTCAGGCTCAAGGTCTCGGGGATGACACCAGGAGAGCCCCGGGAAGAGGACGGTGGTCGGACACTGACCACACATTTCGTGTTCTCTCCCCAGGGCTGGCTCTGTGTATGTTATGAGTCAACGGGGTTTTGACAGAAACTAGAAAACATCACATTACTGTTTCAAATGTGATTTCCCTCAATGAAGGAAATCTAAACATATGGCAAGAAGCTTTAAAATCTGTTCGTGTGCAAATGTCTTGATAAATTTGGAACCGGTGAGTGATACCAACCGCCAGGCCACGTTCTCTGGAAATGGACGGGAATCTCTCAGAGTTCATCTTCTCCTTTTGTTGTGGAGCTGACTAAATCTGCCTGGGGGGGGCCACTTTCCTCCCAGAGTGGCAATGAGATTTTGAAGAAAGAGCGCTACTTGCTAGGCTTAAATATACTGAAAGGGAGGTTAACAACGAGGTGACCTTGGCTGAGTCACTTGATCTAACGCTCTTTCCCCATCTATTAAGTGAGAAGGCTCATTCTCGGCTTATAAACCTGTTAGGAGGAGAATACTGATAACATTGGCAAAATATCTGGTTATGGTAAGGGCTAAAGAAACGGGGATTAATTATTAAGTGACAAGTAAGCCTCTACCTTCAGCCTAGCCCATGCGATGGTAAAGATAACGGAATATGAGCTTCTAGTTGAAGCCTCTAGAAAGACTAAGTCACTGCAGGGATTCAGTAAGTGGCCTTCAGAAGGGAGAATTAAAAATCTAGCCTGCTTTCATCAGCGAGCACACAAGTTCATTATCAAGCTGTTTGTTAATCTCCACCACATGCTTTCATTTGGAATTGAAATAAGAGGACTACCTGGCCTTTGGACAATGTGCTTAAGTTTTTATTGTGGACGGTAACAGATTGGGGACTAGAAGCTCACTGACAAGTAGCTTCGATGTAAAGAGCATTAATTGGAAGACACTTTATGGACAGTTTTTCACAGCAAACAAATTCAAAACAGAAGATGCCTCTTGAAAATCATGAATTTAGTTAAGGTTGAAAGATACAAGAAGAGTTAAGTGTTTTGCACAAAGGAAATCTTGTTGATGATCCAGTAGAACTGATGCCCATAGAACACAGTCTCCTAAGGGTTTTGCTTTGCTTCGTTGAGAGAGGCCGTTGTTGTCCTGGTTAGTTCAGCTGGGGGTTCCTTCCCTCACGTTGAGAACCTGGAGCAGAGAGTCCTCCAACTTAAAAAATATTAAAAAGACAGAAGCAAACATAGTTAGCGATCCTTAAGTCGACTGCTAGAGGCAAATACATTCCCAGCAAACCATCAGCATCACTTGGGAACTTGTTAGAAAAGCAAAGTCCTGGGTCTACCCCAGACCTAGTGGATCGGAAACTCTGGGGATGGAGCCCAGTGATCTGGGCTTCCAGAAATCCTCTAGGTGATTCTGAGCATGTCCATAGCTCACAGCTGTCCCGAGAGAGAGAGAGACAGAGAGAGACAGAGGGAGGAATAAACTGACTTCCTCTCTTTCCAGAGCCACTACATGTTTCGCTTAACATGTATCCTAATATGACTATTCAGGTCTATTTTGACCAAAGTTGGAAATTAAATGTATGATCACCAGGAATTTGTTACTAAAGTGTCAGCGGGGTAGGAGACTATTAGGGAATATGGAATCTCAGTCCTTACTTCACTTACTTTGGCCATGCCCCATGGCACAAATCAAAGCTAGCTTACGAACCACACGATTGCACATTACGAAGCCACGACTGCAAGGGGTAGTAGTGTGCAACCCGGGAACCGGGGCCAATCTGGACTTCTGCCAATTCTAAGTTTATTGTGGTTTGCTCCTTGTGGCTTCTGTTCACATTCAGATGGAAGAAAGAATGAGTAGTTTTAGTGTTAAAATACATCTTTGTTCCCATGTAGCACCCTTTATATGCCAAGATGAGAAAATGCCCTTCAACCAGACTCAAGCTTATTACGCTTATTATGCCTTCCAAGATTCTCTGGCCCTTCAGGTTTCCCGGCGGCCAGACCCGCCATTTGTTTCTAATAACGGAATTACTAACAGTCTCAGGCCAGTTATTACCTGCTCTGTGGCTCAACTGTTTTGACCAGGTGCTAATGAGGCCAGGGCCTGGGGTTCAATTAGTTTTGCTTTCCTCCATGTGCCCGGGGTGCGCTACGAACTGTTGCCAGCCTGCCTGAAGATGCTTCCATCCATCTTGCAATATGAGCCACTGGTCATGAAGCGGGGGCAGTGGGAGAGGGGGGTGGGGATCCGTGACTCCCTCACATTGGCTCAAAATACTGAATCTGAGCTGTTTGACTCAAGGGAATGGAAGTAAAGCTACAAGGAAAAGAGGAGTTGGTAGCCT
Source organism: Ailurus styani (assembly GCA_002007465.1). NCBI lineage: Eukaryota > Metazoa > Chordata > Mammalia > Carnivora > Ailuridae > Ailurus > Ailurus styani. Next base: position 12,232,848 of record LNAC01000015.1, on the reverse strand, counting down.
AGGACCGTGGGAGCCATCCCTTAAAAGTGAGGGGAAACTCACACATTTACTTCTTTGCCATGGCACCCTCTGCAGGGCACTCCCGGGCCCCTTTCTTCCTGTCCACCAAATCAGAGAAAAAAAACAAAGGCTGCAAAGAACAATGGTCTACGTCCAAATTACAAAAGGAACCCGAAGGCCAACTTCAGCCTTCACTGAAACTCAAGACAATCCACAACCACATCTAGGATTATGGCTCAGGCCCCGGGGCTGGCTTGAACACCATTTCATGGGATAGAAACCATTGGGTCAAAGTTCCATTAATTTTGTGTGGTAAGGGTACAGTTAAAAGATGAAGGTTAACCTTGAAAATGTTTGGCCATGATTGCTAATAATGTTTTGGGGCTCGTTTGCCATGATACAGTAGTCTAGATTCAGTGCATATTTGCACAGATCTTTTCTGAATTAAGTAAATATCTTCGCCACCAAAACATAGGAGGATGCTCAGAGTTTCTTGACTACAGCTCTGGGAGATTTGGCAACAGGACTTCATGTTTTATTACTAAAATGGGAGAGGAGAGCATATGCGGATAGTTTTTAATTTTAAGAAAAGTCCTTCAGTCTTTGAAAATTCCCGCTGCTACTTCTGGCAATGCTCAGCTACTTATTAAACTTCTTTCTAACACCGAGTGATATATGGATTTCTAATAGGACCATTCTCTTGGTACTCCCTCTTTGTGAATAAGAAAACTGTAAGATGATTTCAATGTGCATATCAACATTCTTTCACTTAGATGGAATTTCCAAAGCAAGAAGAGTGATAAACTCTTTTGGTCTGTGCAACAACTACACTAACTGTTGAATTTTTTCATATCGCTGGGAAATATATCCAAAAGGATGGTATCACTGTGTGCGATAGTTCATCATTCAACTTGAGGTGGAATGAAATGCAGGGTGCCTGGGTGACTCAGTCAGTTGGGCGTCCAACTCTTGTTTTCAGCTGGGGTCAAGATCTCAGGGTGGTGGGACTGAGCCCCACACCGGCTCCCTGCTCAGCGGGGAATCTACTTCCCAGGTTCTTTCTGCCCCTCCCCACCTCGTGCATACTCTCTCTCAAATAAATAAAGTCTTAAAAAAAAAGGATAGAATGAAATGGGATGGGGCTCCTAAACTCTTAAAAAGAAGAAAAACAAAACAAAAATATATAGTAGAATGGGCGCCTGGGTGGCTCAGTGGGTTAAAGCCTCTGCTTTCGGCTCAGGTCATGATCTCAGAGTCCTGGGATCGAGGCCCTCATCGGGCTCTCTGCTCGGCAGGGAGCCTGCTTCCTCCTCTCCCTGTCTCTCTGCCTGCCTCTCTGCCTCCTTGTAATCTCTCTCTCTGTGTCAAATAAATAAAATCTTTAAAAAAAAAAGAAAGATATAGTAGAAAATCGAGCCTGATTATAAAAAGATGGCTTAGTTTCTCCGGAGTCACATGAATACTGATAAATATCATGCCCTTGAACACTCTGTGTGACTGTCCACTCCATCCATCCCATGCTACGGCCACTCAGAGATCTTTTGGGAGCTATTCTTTCATAATGGGCTTCGCAGCTTATCGAATAGTCTTCTGAATATGACAGGAAAACTCTGAATTTTAAGGAAGGAGCTGAATTTCTATTCTTCAAAAAGATTTAGGGGCACCTGGGTGGCTCAGTCAGTTAAGTGTCCACCTTCAGCTCAGGTGGTGAGCCCAGAACCCCTCCCCCAGCTTGTGCTCTCTCGCGCTCACTCTCTCGCGAATAAATAAATAAAAACTTTTTAAAAATTTATTTATTTATTTGAGAGAGAGAGGAGGAGAGAGGGAGAGAGAGAGAATCTCAATCAGCCTCCCCACTGAGCACAGACCCCGAGGGGAGCTCAATGGGGGCTCCATCCCAGGACCCTGAGATTGTGACCTGAGCCCAAATCAAGAGTCAGCCACTTAGCCAGCTGAGCCACTCAGGTGCTGCAGAAGCTGAATTAACAAACAAAACAAAACAAAACAAACAAAAACCATTCCAAGGTTATGGAAAGCCAGGGTTGGGGGAATAAGGCAATTCAAAGTGGATATTGAAATTTCACTCAAAAAGGCAATGAGCTGTGAATGTAAGTCCATTTCAGGGTTTGTAACATTGCTTTAGGGATTTTGTGCTGGTGATCATGGTTATTCTTCAGACAAAGGAGAAAGCATTGCTCTTGGACATCGACCCACAGGAAGTCCATCAAGTCCCCTGACCAAGAAGAGGCCTCAGCCAGGGGCTGAGGAGTCCATCCCGAATTCCCGGAGCCCTCAGGGCCCTGTAATCCACCAACAAAGAAGGGATCTTGTTGTGACCCCAATAATACAGGCGTGGGCAAGAGAATGGCTCGGGGCTTTGTACAAAGTGGCTCCTTATTTCTGTATCGGGGGGGTTAATCCAGATTTTCTTTCTGAATAAAGGCTACTAGAGATCTTCTCCCTAGGTGCTTAATGCAACAAGCGAACTTTCCATTTGTGTTTAGCATCGAGAATCCACAGTAGACTGAAAGTACACAGTAGACCAAAGCATCCAGAGAAGTCAGCTGAGGCTTGGCAAAACCAGCTCTGAGCCTCTGCAAAGGGGCCATCAATCAAAGAGTTAATCCTCATGAAGGAGAGAAGATGCCGGCTCCCCAAGCTCTGTGAGTGAAACACAACATTCTATTGTCCACGAGGACCCGTGGTTCCCTGGCGGATGCTTCACGTGGCAGCGGACTGTCCACGGAGCCGGCGTGGGCTCCTGTCCTGCTCTCACCACTGAAAAGCTATGTGAGAGAGAGTAATAGAATTTTCTTGAATCTTCCTCCTAAGACTGCTGTGAACATGAACAGAGAAAGTGAAGGCGAACTGCTTTGCCCGGTACTAGGATTATGGTAATCCCTCAACAAAAGTAGCTATCTTTAGTATTACTAGAATTGTGATTAACGTTTTTGCTTTTTATATAAGTTTCGTGGAAACTACTTAAAGGTTAATGAGAATCACTTTGTTTTCGGTTGCCTTGCTTTCCTATAAATTTTATTCTCTGTTTCATCCCATCCCATTCATCTCTTTCATCCTCTAAGCAATGCCAGTTTGGTATAATTCTTCTCTTCTACATAATAACTCTTCTACAAGACCATATACAGGACAAATCAGTTGATTAGATATGTTCACCAAGTTTTGAAATACGAGTGAGTCCCAAACTAGGCTATCTTAAAATAAATATAAAAAAGTGCTCTTTTGCATAAAGAGTAGCAAACCAGAGTGTTCTCTTCTTTTCTTTTTTTTTTTAAGATTTTATTTATTTATTTGATGGAGAAAGAGCACAAGCAGGGGGAGCAGCAGAGGGAGATGGAGAAGCAGGCTCCCCGCTGAGCAGGGAGCCCAATGCAGGGTTCAATCTCAGGACCCAGGGATCATGACCTGAGTGGAAGGCAGACACTTAACCAACTGAACCATCCAGGCACCTCCAGACTGCTCTCTTCTGAAAGCATATGTGAATAGCCCCTTCCACTAGTACTTATCAAAAACAAACAGGGCGCATTGCCGGAGGCAAGGGAAATCAAAGCAAAAATGAACTATTGGGACTTCATCAAGATAAAAAGCTTCTGCACAGTGAAGGAAACAATCAACATAACTAAAAGGCAGCCTATGGAATGGGAGAAGATATTTCCAAATGATATATCTGATAAAGAGGTACTTTCCAAAATCTATAAAAAATTTATCAAATTGGACACCCAAAAAACAAATAATCCAGTTAAGAAAAGGGCAGAAGACATGACTTTTCCAAAGAAGACATCCAGATGGCTAACAGACACATGAAAAGATGCTCAACATCACCCATCATCAGGGAATTACAAATCAAACCACGATGAGATATCACTTCACACTTGTCAGAATGGCTAAAATTAACAACATAAGAAACAACAGGTGTTGTTAAGGATGTGGAAAAAGGGGAACCCTCTTGCACTGTTGGTGGGAGTGCCAACTGGTGCAACCACTCCAGAAAACTGTATGGAGGTTCTTCAAAAAGTTAAAAATAGAGCTACCCTATGATCCAGCATTGTACCACTAGGTATTTACCCAAAGGACACAGACATACAGATATGAAGGGGCACATGCACCCCAGTGTTTACAGCTGCATTATCAACAGTGGCCAACTATGGAAAGAGCCCAGATGTCCATCAACTGAGGAATGGATAAAGAAGATGCGGTATATACATACACTGAAATATAACTCAGCCATCAAAAAGAAATCTTGCCATTTGCAACAATGTGGACGGAGCTATCGTGTATTCTGCGAAGTGAGATAAGTCAGTCAGAGAAAGACAAATACCATATGATTTCACTCACATGTGGAATTTAAGAAACAAGAGATGAACATATGGGAAGGGAGAAGAAGGAGAGAGAGAAAAAAACAATAAGAGACTCTTAATGATAGAGAACAAACTGGGGTGGATGGAGCGAGTTGCGTGGGGGATGGGCTGGATGGGCGGTGGGGATTAAGGAGGGCATTTGCTGTGATGAGCACTGGGTGTTGTATGGAAGTGATGAATCACTGGGTTCTGCTCCCGAAAGCAATACTGCACTGTATGTTCGCTAAAATTTAAATAAAAATTAAAGCAAACAAACAAACATAGGGATTGACTCAAATAATGCCTGGCTTCCCTTTCAAAATATTCTGGGAGGGCCTGGTGGATTTAAAAAAAAATCCCATCCATCGCTAATAAGCATGACTACTGATAAAACTCCTAATTGGAGTTTGGAACCAATACCCCTTCGATTTGCTAAGAGGAAAAATCACCTATTATGTTGAAAGGAAATTACACAGGAAGTATCTACTCATTTCTCAGCGTGTATCGGTGTCAGCCTAATTAAATGGTTCCGAAGGCTCGCACCATAAACAATGTTATCCTTCTCGCTCAAACCCAACCTCCTTCGGACTCTCCCCCGACATCTCCACCTCCCACCCCACCCCGCCCCACTCGCCCTCTCCCACCCGTACATTGTACCTTTAGGTTTTAAACCTAGGACTTTCAAGTTGCTGTCGTCCTGGTCATCCCAAGCAGGCGGGCGAAGGCCCAGGGGCTCCCTTGGAGGTGACGGATGGCTTCCGGTCCCCTTTGCTTCTAGGAGACTTAGCAAATTCCTCGCAGCTTCTTCCCACCGAAGGTACTCTTGTAGCTGCTGCTGCAGGCTCCCTCCCTCATAAACAGATGGGGACTCCCCTGTGCTCTTTTTCCCCATTAAGTGCCCTGCGAAAACAAAATCGAAAACAGACTACCACCCATGGAACCCAGGGGAAGGAATAAGTAAGACATTTCAGAGGACAATTCTGTTTGCTTTGCTTCCTCCGAAGTGCAGAATAAAGAGCATTTTATTATCAGAAGTTAGTTCATAAATGATGCACATCTTTTGCTCCCTGTTCAGAATGTGCAACAAGCCGGACACAATCTACAGCCGCAGCTCGGGAGCCCTAGGTTCTGCTCCAGGTCCCAGCACCTCTGCTCACCAGCTCGGTGACCTCGGCCAAGGGTTGAGCATCCCCAGTCCTCCATTTTCTCAACTCTACAATGAACAGGTCGGCCTGGAGGCAACCTAAGGAACCTTCCATAATTACAATGCCATCACCAATTCTTCTCCTAGCTGAATGACGGAGGTTAAATATCTCCCTCCTTCGCTTCTGAATTGTTGCTGAAAAGAAGAGCCTCGGTGCTTTTCTTCGTTGTGATTTAAAAAGACGTTGGTTTTTCTGGGCTCTAATACAAACGTACCAATGGAATTTTTCATTTCAACTTCCTTAGAATTTTAGCAGAGACTGAATCTAGGAATTGTCACCTAGAAATTCGTTTGTTGAGTAAATAATGAAAAACAAGGTGAAAACAAGTTCTGAGCAATGCTTCTCGGCCACATAAATGCAGAATTTTCTCCTAGATGTCTAAGAGGGTCAGTGAAAGTCTACCAGTGGCTCCAGGGATGAGCACTTGCCATAAAAATGAACAAAAGCTGCCGCGTGGGAGGCCAGGCCACTAAAAATGAAGAAATTCGTGTACATAAGTGCGGCTAGCCACAGGGTCAGAAGTGGGTATGGAGTTCAAGGTCTGCATTCTCAACACCTTAGCCCCTTGCTAATAATACCCACATTATCTTATTTACTTTCCTCCATGCTTTTTTCCCCCATCTCTCAGTAATTGGATTTTATAGTACTTTTAAACTCCTAGTACTAGTAAAACTATGATGCGTTTGATTTAAAGCTCACAAGGAAAACTCTTTGTGGTTCCAATGTTGTCTGGCTGAAGAAGTATTTAAGGCGAACTTCGTGGGGAAAACTTTTTTTTTTTTTTAAAGATTTTATTTATTTATTTGACAGAGAGAGATCACAAGTAGGGGGAGAGGCAGGCAGAGAGAGAGGAGGAAGCAGGCTCCCTGCTGAGCAGAGAGCCCGATGCAGGCCTTGATCCCAGGACCCTGAGATCATGACCTAAGCCAAAGACAGAGGCTTTAACCCACTGAGCCACCCAGGCGCCCAGGAAAATGTTTGACACTTCTCAGCCACTTAAAATTGCAAGAGCTCCATCCACCAGCAGAGAAGCCTTCCCGTGACTTTATATATTTTTTTATAGGATGTTTCCTTTGATCTACTCCACAATGAGTTCGAGCAAATGAGACTTGCCAAAGGTCACCCACGTGTCAGCAAAGACTCTAGGATTAAAATCAGCTCACAGACCAGACTCTACTATGTTATACTGCTTGCAAGTAAGTGTCTTTGAACTTCCTAAAAATATAAAGCGGGTAGAAATCACTCTGGGGTCTGGAATAAGGGTAAGGTCTGCAAAAGGCTTTCTAATGTCATCAAAAGGAATAGGGATCATCTACCAGTGTATCATAACTCATTATATAATTCAGAAAAATAAATTCTGTGCGTATGGAGGAGCCTTAAAATGAGGTTTTATTGCATTGCACTGTGAGCAAGGACCTGTCGAGTCATTTATGACATGACACCTCACAGAATTCCAGGGTCCCAACTGAAAGATTGGAATCCTGAAGGACTGGCTCCTTTGTTATCTGCTTGGTCAAGTTGGTGCCTGGATATCTGGGAAATCACCTGGCTTTTAGCCAGAGCGATGGTTATGTGGCGCAACTTCCCAGGAAGTGGTGAAGCATTTGGTTTTATTTGTATAGAGGAAATTGAATCATGATAATGGGAAAGCAGGATTAGAACCTGATGCTCCAGTAATGACCTCAGTCACTCTTACCCTCCCTCACTGCTCTCGTCTAGTTAGGATGCTAGGAATGAGAAAGGTGCTATGGCCGACGAAGCAGAAGGGCAATGGAGATGTTTTCACAAGTAAGAACTCCATTTCTGTCATGCTCAAATAATTCAGCGGACTGTTGAAAACGGGAAGATAAAGTAATCCTCCATTCTGCAATTGATTTAATATAGTTCCTCGTGGCAGCGTGCCGATCGGCATATTTGGTGGGTGGGTGGTGTTCCGACCCCACCCCCAGATCCAGACACTGGTCATTAAGAGAAGTACACTCTCTCTAACATCCTGGGGAACACACTGCCTGCCTGGGTCTTATTTCACTTTGGAGCTGGCTACTACCCACCAAATAATCATCTCCATGGCAACACGGATGCTCTGCCCACTTCCACTTCTCCCATCACCATTTGTCATGTGTCCGTGTCATAGTAATAGAGATCTCAGCATAGACAAAAGACAGGCCCTTGAAAAAAAATAAAACCTTGCCCGGAAGTAAAAATATAAAAAATAAATAAATAAAATAAAAGCTTGTGTCCCTTTTAATCACATAAAAATACCGCTACCACCGCAGGCTTGAAACAAAAAGGAGTTTTCTTGAACTCAAAATGCGAAGATCACCCCAACTTGGGAAAATCTCCATGAAGACAGTGTTCAGCCCTTCTGAGAGCTAGTTTTTCTGGAGTGATCCTTAAACCACATTTCCCAGTTTCTGGGGCAGCACTCCCACGGAGAGCCATTCTACAGCTGAACATTGGTGTTTCAGAATTCAACTTGCCAGGACATTTGTGACGTCCGTGTTAGAGCCATGACCGGGAGCATTTCATGGGAGCAGAGGGGACAGTTGGCAGTAGACGCACTGGCCTGTATTTTCATACCTATATTTTGCACAAACAAAACACTTCCAGAAGCATCAAGCCAGATAAGAATTTAAGTTTTCCATCTGTTAACTTGCTTTCCTTTGCCACGCCATGCTTCTCTCAGCTGCAAGAAGCAATTCCCTTAACAAACCTGCAAATTTGTGCTGACAGCTTCCTCATGGACAGCAATATGTAGCTTGGTTTGATATAATTAAAACTAAACTGCATGTCTTCGGTGATTGAGGAGGACAGGCATTTACTTACGAGAGTGGAAAGCTAAATTTAAAATCTAACGACATCGTTCCTGCTTAAGAGTGCTCGATTCCCACAGAGAGCACGTCTCTCCAAAGCAAACTTTTTCTCAATCACATGTTATTTTAGACCCAACTGTGATTTTCTACTTCACCTCCCTCTGTCTCTTGTGCTCCAACAACTCAGCACAGGCGCCCAGGAGAGAAAGAGGAAAAAGAGTGTATTCAAGAACACATAAGAAAATCGGAAAATTGGGGGTTGCCAGTGGTGGGTGTGCTCTTGGACGAGGACGGCCCGAGCACCACCAGGCAGGTGCTTCAGTGCCAGACCCGCTACACCCCCGGGGGACAGGTGGGCTGGGGAACTAGAGCAATCGGAGTGGGCTTGCATCAGATACAACATGATTCTAGGGGCCCAGATGACTCTCTTGTCCTGCTTTTGGCCTCTAAGGGTTGCCTACGAATAAGCCTTTTTAATTTAAAAATACGGATGAGCGAAAAGAGGTTGGAAATCTGGGACTCTCATTCCACCTCTCCAGCCCACTGGTTGGTGGCCAGACTGGACAATGGCCACTTGGTCTAAATTCCCAGAAGTCCTTTTAAAGCATGAATTTCAGGTTTGGTTTTGGAATACCTCCTAAATACCCATCTCTCTTCGAGGGTGGGGGCTTTTCATTCTCACCCATCCCAACCTCTCCTCTCCGTGTTCCCGGTGTCCCCTCACAGATCACAAATACCTTCGTCCCTGGGGCCACGGGGACTCGGCAAAAGATTCTTTTGAACACTAACCTCTTGGCAGCCCCGAGTTCTGGATTTCTCTGACAGAGGATATGCAGCACAGAGGAGCTGAGGCCATGACCGTGAGTGACCATGGCTGTGACCGTCCAGCCTCACCTCTTCCCATAAATGCCACCTGGTCCTCACGCCATCTGCGACTCGGCTGGTATTTGGATTAGCAGGTATGGTTCCAACACACCGTCCCCACCCTTGGTAGATGGCTAAGGAAACAGCGGAAGGCACACCACCCGCGCCCGCACCGGCAGCACCACCGCGCCTTAAATCCCTTTGGGATCCGCCAGCTTCTGCGGAAGTGTTGGGGCCGTGGTAGCCGGCTACCTGGGGAGCTGGCAGCTCTGCATCGGCCAGACGGAGGCCACGCTGCGCGCGGGGTGCAGCCCCGGGATGACGCTGGGTGGCCGCTACCGTCCCGCCGGGCGCGGGGAAGCTGTGGGGTCGCGCCCCCCGGAGGGCGCCCTCCGCAGCGCCACGGGGGCTCCGCCTGGAGGCAGCCGTGTGGGCAGAGGGAAGGGGTGAGCAGCTAGGGGAGGCCGCGGCTCCCGCGAGACGGGGGACTGCGGGGTGTCGGGCCGGAGAGGCCGGAGTCGGCGTGGGGGGCGGCGCCCGGAGCCGCGAGGGGGACGGAGGGAGGGCTGGGGAGGTCGCCGCGGGGGCGGAGGGCCGGGAGGCAGTCCCGGGAGCCACGGACGGGGGCGCGC
>LNAC01000015.1:12163296-12222167 GCA_002007465.1 Ailurus styani | reverse complement strand
GGGGGGGGGCGCGGGGGGCGCTTCTCCCGCCGCCCCGAGCGCTCTGACGTCGCCCCGCAGCGAGCCGGGCCGCTGGGGCAGCGGTCCCCGAGAACCATCCGTCTTCCGGCCGGGGGTGGGGCGGGGGGAAGGCTGCGCCCACGGGCCCTCTCGACCTGCCCCCGTAATCCCGTCCGCCCGGGCCGCGCCGGACCGATTCTGCCCATCTCCGACGCCTCCGCCCCAACACGACTGCAGCCCGCGCTTCTGCGGGTGAGCCGCCCGCCGATCCTGCCAGGGGCAGTGGGGACCCCGCGGCCGGATCCCAGGGGTGGGGCAGGGGAAGCCCAGAGGAAGGACGCCTTCGGGCTGGGCTTTGCCGCGGGGGGTCGGAACCAGGACAGCGAGGGACTTTGGGTTCTCCCACTTTCCCCCCTCCGTGGAGCGCCTCCTTCCTCGAGGTCCCAGTGCACAGACCTCAGACCCTCGCGTTCCTCTTACAGAGCCCCCCCCACTTCTCGCCAGTCATACCCTCATCCCACCTCTGAAAGGGCATGTCTGAGATGCCCTTGGCCACTTGTCTGATGAGAGGCAGGTCGGAGCGGGAAGGATATGTTATGTGAACAGAGCTAACAGTAATTTTATTATACACCTGGACCCTTTCCTAAGCATATCGTTTCCATGAAGAAGCTGCTTTTATGCCGATACCCCTAGGCTGCGTCTACCAGAAAGCTCGAACTGTCCCCAAACTGCTAGTCACACACCTCTAGAGAGGAGTGGCTCAGCTTCCCTCTGCCCCTTCTGTTCTCAGGTGTGAAGAATGGTCAGGGGCCCAACTCCCCAGGTTCCCAATGCCACGGATACAAAGAGGATGAACAGCAGAGCAATACAGCAGTCAGCAGAAGCTGGGGAGTGCTGGTGCCCACGCCTAGGCAGCACTGGGGGTGTATTTGCTGCTCCCGCAGGGCTATTCCTCACCCAGGCTGGTGACCTGTCTTGCTGATGGGTCCCTAGTGGGTCCCTGGTGGGTCCCTGGTGTTGTTCCCTGTCAGCTCTGGTGTGGATACTGTAGAAGTTGAAATCCTACATTTTTCTCCGCAGCTGGTGACTCACTATATTTGTGCCATTCTGAAATGGTTACATGGGCACATTGTATGACTGACCGTCCCTGGACTCGGAAGAGCATTTCCAAGCATGTGTCTGGCTCTAAGGTACCAAAAAAATGCTAATTTCAAGGTCATGTTATTAGCCACAGAAATGCAGTACTACTCTCCTGAGGGAATGACCCAAATGACAATCAGGAAGAAAAGTCCACACTTGGCCTTGACTCCAGGTGGCCTGGGTTCCCAGCCTCATCCCATCAGTAAGCAGACGTTCCACTGTCAGGTGATAGCATAGATTTACTCCCTCCCACCTGGCCATGAACTTCTAATGGTCTTATCTCCCTGTGTTCCTGCAGAGAACCTACGTCACAGTCGAGTTTAATATGTATCTGATACCTGAACAACGAACCTGAGTTATGGTCAGGTCTAAATGCCTTCTACGACCTTGGGTCTTTGGAGGAGCATTCAACCTTTATCTTTACAGATTAAGTGGTGGAAAATGTTCCTTCCCTTTATTTAATCAAGATTATTTTAGGATCTTTAAATGATGCTTTGCCCCTAAGAGACCATGTGAAAACCACTGTAAGTACATTAAAGAGTAGGAACAATGGTACTGCAACTGTACCTTTTTTTTTTTTAATTAACCTATATTATTTGTTTCAGGGGTACAGGTCCACAATTCACAGCACTCACCATAGCACATAACCCTCCCCAATGTCCATCACCCAGGCCCCCCATCCCTCCCACCCCCCTCCACTCCAGCAACTCTCAGTTTGTTTCCTAAGATTAAGTCTCTTATGGTTTGTTTGCCTCTCTGGTTTTGTCGTATTTCATTTTTCCCTCCCTTCCCCTATGATCTTGTTTCTCAAATTCCTCATATCAATGAGATCATATGATAATTGCCTTTCTCTGATTGACTTATTTCACTTAACGTAATAGCCCCAAGTTTCACCCACATGGTTGCAAATGGCAAGATTTCGTGGGTCTTTTGATGGCTGCATAATATTCCATTGCATATATACACCACATCTTCTTTATCCATTCATCTGTTGATGGACATCTAGGCTCTTTCCTTAGTTTGGCTATTGTGGACATTGCTGCTATAAACATTGGGGTGCACGTGCCCCTTCGGATCACTACATTTGTATCTTTAGGGTAAATATCCAGTAGTGTGATTGCTGGGTCATAGGGCAGCTCTATTTTCAACTTTTTGAGGAGCCACCATATTGTTTCCAGAGTGGCTGCACCAGCTTGCATTCCTTCCAACGGTGTAGGAGGGTTCAAGGGCAACTCTTCTGCTAATTCAGGCAAACCGCTGTTGCTTGGATCTCCTGTAGGCCGAGAAACACCTGGGTCCCTGCATGCACTCCTGGTCTTCCTGTAAGCATCCTAGCACACAGGCTGTCTGTGCCCATTCTTGGGCTTGGAACTGTGACTTGCTTTGGCTTGCTTTGGCTCCCCATAAGGGCAGTGACTGTGTCAGTCTTGCTCAGAGCTGCGTCCACAGTGCCTGGCACAGAGGAGAGACTCCACAGATGGGAATGGATGCATTGACCTGCAGATACAGAGCCTGAGTCCAATCCCCTAACCAGAAAAGACAATGAAGTGTTACCAGCTAGAGAAAGAAACCACAGCATGTTTGATTCAGCCAGTATTGAATGAGCCCAAACAGATCCTAGCTGGGTAACCAACCTCTTCTATGCCTTTTATTTTTTATTTATTTTTAAAGATTTTAAAATTTTGTTTGTCAGACACAGAGAGAGAGAGCAGGGGGAGCAGCAGGCAGAAGGAGAAGCAGGCTCCCCTCTGAGCAAGGAGCCCAAGGCAGGACTCCATCCCAGGACCCTGGGATCGTGACCTGAGCTGAAGGTAGACCCTTAATGGTCTGAGTCACCTGGGTGCCTCTCTTCTGTGCCTTTTAAAATCTTTGCACAGCTCTGCCGGGTAGAGATGAATAACCCCACTGACTTAGGGGAAAGCTAAATTGCTCTGAGACAGAAATCTCACAATGCGATGCCACATTCAAAAGACCGGTCCGTGTCTCTTTCTCGTTACAGTCCAGGGCAGATGATCTCTGTTGGGAAGGAGCTGTGTTCCACGTGGGTATTCTGGAACCCGGGTTCCTTCCATCTCGTGCCTCTACCATTCCCTAGCGTGCCTCTCCTCAAAGGGCTGTTTCACGCGGAGACTAGGAGCTTGTACCAAAATGGAAATCAACGCACTGCTTCCTTCATGGAGAACTTCTTACTGTGGAAAAAGAAAGTGTCAGTTGAGCTAGAATGCAGTTTTGCCTTCTGGCACAAGCTCTTTATCACGGTGTAGACGAGTAAGAAAAGGCTCAAGGATGAGCAGCTGGGGCGGGGACCACACTTCATTAGGACTGGTCTAGTGTCCGTCCTTGCCTCCGTAGTCTGGACTGCAGCTGGCAGGAAGGCAAAAGTGAGGAGATGCGCCCCTCTCTTAATACACCGGCCCAAATGCGGCCCTTACCTCTTCCTCTCAAGTTTCATTGGTAAACAAGGCAGCCACAAGGTCACAGGTAAGTGCAAGAGAGACTGGGCCACTAGCCGTGGCCTAGATAGTCAGGTGCCTGGCTCAGATTGTCCCTCTGTGGACAGCTGCCCAAACCAGCCTAGTGTACCTCAGGCACGAGGAGAGTCTTACCAATTTTATTTAATAAAGTAAAATGAAATTCTACAAGGATGGCAGAGAGGGGACTCTCTTCACGGACAGGAAAGACCGGACCTGTCGCCCAGTTCCCTCTGTCCCAAAGATCTATATCCCTTAGGGAGCCTCTGGCTGTCTCCCATGGCCAGCACCCTTTAGGTTCAACGGGTGCTGTACTCCCCTATCACTGTGGGAAATTAGAAGCACTTAATCTAATCTTTCTAAATGGGTCTTACCATTTTGCTACTTCCACAAAGGTTTTGTGTGACAGATGGGCACATTTCAGGGACATTAATTTGTCATGTGTGTGAGGGTGGGCTAGGGTGACTCCGTGGCTCTCATGTCAGCTCTGCTGGTCTTGACTCCTGGTCAAGGGTTGGGTGTGAGTCTGCTCCAGGTTTCCCTCCCCCTGCTGAAACCGGTGGGCTGGCCAGAGCTCGCTCTTCTCCTGATGGGGGCGGGGATACAACACGCAAGCTCTCTTAATGCCTAGACTTAGACCTTACACCTTGTCTACCTCTTATGCCGTTGGCCAAAGCAAGTCACGTGGCCACGCCCAAGGTCTAGGGGCAGGACCGCCCCCGTCCCCGAAGAGACAGAGGTAGGAGGGTGGAGGCAGGGAGCAGAAATGAGACCAATCCTCCAGCTCATCAGAGTACCGAGTAGAGGGGAAAGAGAGACAAAGTGATATCCCGCAAAATAACCTGGCCAACAGAATGGTGTTTGTTCATTTTTAACTTGGCATTCCCGTGGGAGACTTCGAGGGCCCTACCCCCATGTGCCCTTCTTCTCTCCACTCCCACGTGGCATTTTCTAGAAAGTTCCATGGCTGTTTCCCTCAGCTGGCTGCCTACTCCACAGGGGATGAGATATGCCTCTGGGTCTTATGCGAGCTAGGATTGGCCTCGGTCTCCCCCAGAGCCACTGCCCGAAGGGCTTCCTCCTCTCCACACCCGCTCCATTCTCCACACTCTGGACTGGCTTCCCTGCGTACTCGCGCGTGTCCACGCTACGTGAGAGTTATTTCCCTCAGCACCTGCTCTAGGAGACAGCTTTTCACGTGGCCTCCTGTGTTTCTGCTGGAAACTGCCTCCATCTCCCGGTTTCCTGATTCCTGATTTCCAAGGGAGAAATACGATCCACTCAGCTCATTATTTTAACCCAGCCACACAGCTCATAGACGAACGAGTCCAGAATGTGCAGTCAACCCTCATCAGGGGTTAGGAACACACGGGACCGTATGTGGCAGTGTCCGCTCCATGGGGTTTGGGGCGGGGCAGTGTTCCTTGAAAAGAAGGATTGAGCAGATGGGCGCCCAGTGCCTCATACACAACGACCCTTCTCCCCAGATCCTCAGGTACACACTGTCTTGTGCCTGATATTCCACGATTTGTGTTTTTCCTTTCAGCTCAGTGACTCCCAGACATTTCATCGCTACAGGCATTTTTAAAATTAATTTCTCCCATGGAACTCATGTTTTGATGGACTTTTTATTGCAAAACAGACCATATTGCTTCGATTTCCCATTTTCACTCATCGAAGACCTAAGGAACTGTCCATCAGAAATTTCTAATCATGTTGAAATAAGTAGTATTACCACAGAGGATCAACGTAATTCCAGCTTTAATCAATGGAACATTGACTTTTTGTTCATCGAGTGTAAATGTGTATTTTTAAGGCGACTTCTCGAAACGTGGAAACAGGGCCCAGCTCTGTCACTGCCCATCACTGTCCAGGTTGGGAATCCCTGCTTACGGGGGAGGGGCTAGGCTGGCTGTGACTGGTCATTTGCACATTGGTGTCTGTGAAGCATCGGAGGGCGGGTCCTGCTGCTGCGGGATGCGCCGAGATTTCCAGGCCTGGGACAGAGCAAAAGAAGGCCTCGAAGGAAAAGGGCGGGGAACAGGGCACCTGTACGCGGCATGTGCGTGGGTTCTAATCTGGCCTCACCCACGCAGGAGCAACTAGGTGACCTCAGGCCAGCCACTTAGCATCCACATCCTTGTCTCTTCATCTATAAATTGAGTTGGTGTTAAGAGGATTAAATGAGGTCATGTTGTATTTATCGACTGGCAGTGGCTTATTTATTTTAATTAATGATGGAGAAATATAATTAGGACAAGCTAATTTTTTTTTAAGATTCTATTTATTTGAGAGAGACAGAGAGAGAGTGAGCACACCGGCTGCCATGAGGGATGGAGGGAGAAGCCGACTGAGATCCCAGTCTGGATCCCAGGACTCCATGATCAGGACCCAGCTGAATGAGCCACCCAGGCACCCCAGGGCAAGCTAATTTTTGTCTTACATTGCGAGCTTCGAGATAGCATAATTTCCTTGTTCGGTGCCTGACCCAACAGCCCAGGGTTTTTTAGCTCCCCCCGAGGAGGTAATCGTGTGCCTAACAGCTGACACTTACTGAGCAGCTGCTAAGTTCCCGGCATTGTGCCTGGTCACCTGTACCTTCGCTCCTGTGACCTTCCCAGCTGTCCGAGGACATGGATGTTATTTATCCCATTTTATAAATGTGAACACTGAGGCCCAGAAAGAATTAAATGACTTGGCTGATGCCCGGTGGTAATTGGCAGAGCCGAGAGTCGACCTCCGATCCATCTGATTCCCAAGTTCAAAGTGTGGTAAGTCTGGTAAAACTGGACTTCGTCGGAGTTTCAGAACTTTTCTGAGGTTCGATCAATCGCATCTTCCAGAAGGCATAAAAAGCATAGTAAACGTAATTTTAGAATAGGTATTGGGGAGTTTGGGCAAAATCTCACCGCAGACCTCTCTGCTTGCTCATTTGCAGCTGTTGCCCACTCCCCATCTCACCCTGCCTCTAGGTTTTTGCACATCGCCTTGCTGCTTGTTCCTGGAAGTGGGCAGAAGTGGTGGGAACGTATCACTTTGCTTTCTGGAGGGGCTCATTGTTTTGGCTACAGCAGGGAGGGCCAGAGTCCCAAAATATAGCCCACAATGTCTGAAACTGAAAAGATATTTCTGAGATCTGCCTACTTGGATATCCTACCATGGGATCCTCCTCGAAATCCGGATATTCCTGGCATTTCACTGATTACTTCCATGGTCTTCTGAGTGACTGGACAGATTGGCCTTTACCCCGGATTCCAGACTTAGTGTTAATTTACTTCAGGGCGTCTCAACCTTGGCATTTGGGGCCAGATAACCCTTTGTTGAGTTACTGTTAGATATTTAGCAGGACCCCTGGCCTCTACCTGTTAGATGTTAGTAACACCCCTCAGTGTGAGAAACAAAATGTCTGCAGACATTGCAAATATCCCCCCAGCTGGTAGGGTTGGGATACTCACCCCCGCTGAGAACCTCTGGTCTATCCTAACCGCTCATCTTCCTCACCTGGCTCTCCTTGTGCTCCCGCTTGAACACCCCAGTGCGGGACAACTCATTCCTTCTCCTCTTTAGAGAAGGCTGACATTGGAAAACTCTTCCTTATAGTGAGTATTTCTAGCGTCCCCCATCATGTGGTCCTATTCTGCCCTGTCCGGTCTCTCAAGTGCTTACAGACCCTCTATCATGCCGGCCCTAACTCTTCTCTACGTTAGATTTCCCCAGCGCCATCAACACTTCCTCAAACGTGACGATTGCTCCTCCTCTCCCAACCCTGACCGACCCGGACATCCTCCAGGGTGACTATGTCCCCCTTAAGCTTAAGAAAGTGGGAGACAGGGCGCCTGGGTGGCTCAGTGGGTTAAAGCCTCTGCCTTCGGCTCAGGTCATGATCTCAGGGTCCTGGGATCGAGGCCCGCATCGGGCTCTCTGCTCAGCAGGGAGCCTGCTTCCTCCTCTCCCTGTCTCTCTGCCTGCCTCTCTGCCTACTTGTAATCTCTCTCTCTGTGTCAAGTAAATAAATAAAATCTTAAGAAAAAAAAAAGAAAAAGAAAGTGGGAGACAGCACCACACCCTCAGCACCACAAAGGAATCCCTTGCTTGGATCCTCCTCAGGGGGAGCTGAGCATGCGTCAAGGGATGAGCTGGGCACAGGGCACTATTTTCTAGAACTTTCCACAGGTGGATGCTTGTCTCACTTGGCCTCCTGGGGAATGAAAGCCACTGCACGAGCGGCTGCCTGTTTGGGGCCAACCCTGGCTGGAAGGCTAGGAGGCTTCCGACGCTGTCCCCTCCCCTCGGACTGCAGAGAGGTGAACCCTGAGCTGTACGGGGGCCAGAACAGAATCGGTGACGGCAAAGAGTGCAGAAGTTCTGGTTCTGAGCAACTCTGGCTCTTTCTCCTAGGGACCTATCCACAGAAGCTATACTCATCCTGCCTTACTCCTGGGATATTTATAAGGACAACACTAAAAAAGACCACGAATGTTGAAAGCACTTTCTAGTCTCTGTGAGAAGCCAACTGCCCCAACGTGAAGCTCAGTTACCTCCAGATCCTCATCCCCCTCCACCAGTGGGCTTCTCCGGGCCGTGGCCTCTCAACTCTAGCCAGGCAAAGTTACAACCGAGTTTAGTAGTGCGTTCCTAAGGAAAATATTATTCAGGAAGGTCTCTGAAATGCTATTAGCTTAATCTGATTTGGCTTATCAAATCAAGGTACATCTATTCATCTCTCTTATGCTCCTTCTGGACGGCGCCTAGCACTGGGGCACCCAGGTATTCAGACCAATATATCACATTACGACGGGAACAAGGGTGCCTAGTGGGTCAAGGGCACACGCAGAGCCTCCCAGCACGGCCTCTGGGAGTGCTGGGGAAGGGGTGGGTCCTGTGGTGGTCGAGTCCAGCAGCATGCATGGCATCTCTCGAAGCCTGCTGACCACAGTGATGAGGAGAATAACGTCAGCTCAAATGAATTAGGAGGAAGCTGCTTAAAAATGATCGATCGTAGCACCTAATATAATAATGCGACAATCCTTTCCGCCAAAATCGGAATTCTAATTCAAGTTCAGAAACTCGTGTTCATCCTCTTAAGGTTCAAAGTGGGGTCAGTTTGGCTGTCATCGAAGACAAACAAGGGGACACTTCCACAGGTATCCAGAGGCAGTGAAAAGAGTAGTGCTCCAGAAGTCAGGAGGCTTAACTCTCTGTGACCCTCTCGTAGTCATAGTATTCATGATCAAGTGAGAATTGCTTCGTATCAATATCTCCTTTCACCCTTATTAACAAGTACCGGATTTTATTTTTCCCTTTCTCGGGGAGGGAGAGTCTTAGAAAATGTAGACACGAGCCCATCGTCAAGCAGCTGGCATTAGAACACTGGCGGTGTGGGTCAGGCCCTCCCTGTTAATCGCAACTCTTCACTGCTGGCCCTGGTGCCCCAACGTGTATACAAAGGGCCTAGAGCTTTCCCTAATTCCCGTTTAATTTTTACTTGTCTGCATTAGTCATGGTTCTCCAGGGACACAAACCAATGGGATGTATGTATGAATGGTACAGATCAGTCGATCCATCGATTTATCTATCCATCTATCTATCGAGAGATTTTAAAGAATTAACTCAAACAAAAGTGGAGACTTTCAAGTCCAAAATCTGTTGGGCTAGGCCAGCAGGCTGGAGACAGGGCCAAGTTGCAGAATCCAAGTGCAGGCTGCAGGCAGAATCCCTTCTTGCTTGGGGGCGGTGGTCAGTCTTTTTCTATAAGGCCTTCAACTGGTTGGGTAAGACCCATCCACATTATGGAGGGCAATCTGTTCTCCCCCAGGCCTACTGATTTAAATGTTAATCATATCTAAAAAGTACTTTCACAGAAACATCTAGTATAATGTTTTACCGAATATCTAAGTATTAAGGCCCAGCCAAGTTGAAATTAGCCATCATACTGTCTCTCTGTTGTCAAATTTGGGCAACTGGCATGAAAGTCAGAGTAATCTTGAAGGCAGTCTGCATCTCCTGTAGGCACTGGGCAAATACCGCTTTTCCTGGAGTTCCGCCAACATTGGAATTTTCCAAAGTAACTTGGCTCAAAACAAAGGAAACATAAAGAAAAAGAAAACATGAGAATGGAGACATGGGCAGGATTTTTCAAAACACAAACCGACCTTGTTGACGTATCATTGACATATTACAAGGCACCCGTTTTGAGGATACACTTTGTTGAATTTTGACAAATGTGTGCAATCACATCAATCAATAACTTTCCCATCAACTCCAAATGTACCCCCCAGCTTCAGTAAATCATAGATATGCTTTCTGTTACTACAGATCAGTTTGTCTTTTCTAGAATTTCATATACACGTAGGCGTTCAACAATCTGTAGTCTTTTGTGACCAGTATCTTTCATTTATAGTAATGCTTTGGAGATTCAAACACACTCTTGCATGTACTAGATGTTTGTTCCCTTTTTCTGATAAACAGTCTTCTATCTTGTGACTGTATTTCAATTTGTTTCCTTATTCACCAGTTGACAGATATTTGGTCTGTTTCTAATTGCAGGGTGAGGGAGTTGTTTTGCTTTGCTCTGTGTTTTGTTTTTGGCTGTAATAAACGAAGCTGCTATGAACATTTATATCTTTGTGTAACATATGTCTTCATTTCTCTGGGGTAAGTACTTGGGAGTGGAATTGCTTGATCATACGGTAACTATGAGTTTAACGCTCTAAAAAGCTGCCCAGCATTGTCTCCTGATTCAAAAGCCAATCCTCCCTGTTTGAGTGATCCAACAAGTCACAACTCCATGTTTGGAGACCCTCTGATGCCCAGAAATAAATTCCTGCCAGAGCTTCCCCCCAGGGAGCATTTAAACCCCTCCGTTGATGTTTGCCCCTGCAAAGGCATGGCTTTCCAGAATCCATTTCTACAGGTTTATGATTTAAGTTCCTTTGAAGACACCCTACTGAACATGAACTACTGTGAACTATTGTGAACAGGCCCATCTTAGCTCCCTAGGGACTCATGCTTTAGCTACAGCATGTCAACCACTCAAATCAAGGCACTGTGGGAACCCAGTTGCCTGGTTGAAGGGAAGAGAGAAGGAGAGAAGGAGCCTGTTGTGGGGACATTGGGTCACTTTCCAGTGGCTACTTCTCTTTTCTTTCTTGCTACTCCCAGGACCCAGCACCCCCCCACCCCAGTGGAGCATGGCTGCTTCAACTCAATCCTCACAGTCCTGTTTCCCACCTCCCCAGGCTCCCCTGGGGCAGGAGCAGGCACATGACCTATTTTGGCCAATGGGACCCAAGTGGAAGTCAGCCTGTGGCCATGGAAAAGCTTTTGCCTTGCTGAAAAAGGAACAGCTATGGAAGACACCGACCTTCCACCTTCTTCCTGCCTTGAACATAGACGTTCCCCCCAACTCTGGCAGCCATCTTGTAGTCATGACAGAAAGGCTCAGAAATACACAGAGATGTCAGCCCTGACGTTGCCAAAATGGGAGATCATCGCTAGCATCTGTCCACCTCTGTCTTCTTGCTACATGTGACATATAAACCCCTATTTGTCTAAGCTACTGTGAATAAGTTTTTTCTTGCAGACCAATAAATCTGTCAGCAATACAGGTAGATTCTGAAAAAGGAGGTAGGAGCGTATTGCAGGCCAATGTCATGTTTCTTTGAGTAGCACCCACAAATAGAATTTGCCTACAAACAGAATCGAATTCTTCTCTCAAATTTGGTGGGAATCTTCCGGGTTTTCTCTCTGATTTCTTCCTACTGCAGTTTGTTCCCCAAGGAATATGGGTTTCTAATTCCTTCCCCACCATTCACTGTGTGACCTTGGCCAAAACATTTTAACTCTCTGCATCTCGGTTTCCTCATTCGTAAGGATTGTTGTGAGGACTAAGAAAAAAACCAAACCTAAAAAAATGACTTAAGAGACTTTACTGAAGTGGAATTAACATGCAGCACTGTAGGTGAACAGTATAATGAGTCAACAGTTCTATACATTTTTCAGTGCTCATCACAATTAAGTGTCCTCTATAAGCATTTTAAAGTGCTTTTTATACTATTTTATGTTATCAGGAAAAGAAATCTTTTCCATTATACCGATCTTTAGCTTCCTGTTGTATATTTTGTTGAGTGCTCTTTTCTTCACTACAAGCACATGAAAACATGTTTTCCAGTAACCATAGATGTTCACCGGACTTTGTCATAGATTTTTTTTTTTAAAGCTAAATAAAGTTCTTCTAACAGAGTCTGGGCTGTCTGTCGGAGCTCAATAGATGTGGGTGTTGGTGCTGGTGATGACGATGATGGTGACGAGGATGGAGACAGGATGACGGCTTGGAAGCACCGAATCACCTGGTAGCCAGATGAGAGTCTGGACTTCACCAGAGTTCTGTTTGTCTTCAGCAAAACTCTGTACTCCGGACCTAGGATCGCAGTGACAGCAGGTCTGTATCTGTCACTTTCTACTTCCCCCGCTGCAAAATAAATCTACTTAAAACACAATATGCTAAGTTATTAAGCCAGCCTTCCAAGGTATGTTGGAGGAAGGCCAAGTTTCCTTTGGCTCCTCCAGCAGCCCCCTACCTCTCCCCGGCACCTGCGGATTCTTCAGACCATCAAAGGTAATCAAACCCAACAGTGAAATGCTTCCCCTTTTCTCATGCAATGCCATCTTATTTAGCTCTGACAAGGGTTCTCAAATGTCCAGTTCCTTTGGTAATTTTGACTTTAATTTTTCTTCGGCATTTGCCACTTGTCACGCATTTTGTATTATCTGCAGATTTAATCTAAATCTAAAGTCAGATTTACTTTCTCCTCTGGGTTGTTAATGAGCACTGTGTATTGGATAATACAGTTTCCTGTACTGAGGCCTGTGGGATCCTTGATTCTTATTCACGCTTAGATCTAATTTAAGATGCCACTCATTATTATTTGTACTGACCATTTTTCAGCAAAACTGAAAACTGCGTTCCGTGACATCTTCCAGCCCTCCTTCTTTAATTGCTCTATGAATTGCCTGGGTCAGAGGTCCCACATCAAATAAATATTTAAATGATTTCCACCGAATTCCCCTGCGGGGTTTCAAGTCCATAATTGCGTTCAGAAATGGCTGTGCCGGTATTAGGGAGAAGAATTGAGGCTTTTGAATCTGCCTGGCTTGTTGGTCATTAGATTCTCTTTCGCCATGTGCGGACAGATCAATTTTCTTATTAAATTTCTTAAATTCTTACCTGGAATGGCAGGCAGAGCATGAGCATATCCATTTCCTGAGTCATCATGTTGATGAATATTCCTCTGCTTCTGGAGTTTGGAACCAGACCAGATCCGAAGATTCCTGTTCTCTTCACAGTGTGTTGCAATGGCTTTGAGTCCCCTGAAAAGCCTGAAGTGTCCCCCGCTTCCTAAACAGAAGCACTAGAGTTTAATGACCCCTTCTTACCTAGTTAAGTAGCCAGGCGTTACATTACCTTCTAATCCAGTGGTTCCCGACCTGGGCCAGTTTTGCCCCCGACTCCCATCCCACCTTCCCTCGCCCTTGCCCCAGGATAACTGGCAATGCCTAGAGACTTTTGTGTTTGTCCCAACTCAGAGGTGGGGAAAGGGGAGCAGTGCTACCCCCACCAAGTGGGTGGGGGGCCAGGGATGTGGCTAATCATCTTCAATGCACAGGACAGGCCACAACATGTCATGTTTTCTGGCCAAAATGTCAACGGTGCCAAGGCTGAGAAATTCTGGAATACCTAGGCTTTTCTTTTTTCTTTTTTTAAGACTTTATTTATTTATTTGACAGAGAGAGATCACAAGTAGGCAGAGAGGCAGGCAGAGAGAGGAGGAAGCGGCTCCCTGTTGAGCAGAAAGCCAAATTCGGGACTCGATCCCAGGACCCTGAGATCATGACCTGAGCCGAAGGCAGAGGTTTTAACCCACTGAGCCACCCAGGCGCTCCTGCCTAGGCTATTCTCAAAGCTGGTCCTCTCTTCTGCCATCACCAGCACCGACCTGGCTGAGGCCTCCCCGCTGTGGCCAGTTCCTCACCTGTCTGGACCACAGCCCCTCACCATTAAGTTTAGGGGCCGTGGGGATTAAACTTGAGACCATCTATTTCTAAATCCCATTTCAGTTCCCTTCCTTTATTTTTCTCTCCCTCCCTTCCCTTCTCCTTGCTTTTTCCTTTTTGGAACATATATTTATACTGGGTGCCAACCATGGGTCAAGCACGTTCAATAGACACTGTGGCTAGATAAGTTAACTGAAGAGACAAACCCCTCCCCACAGGGAGCTGATGTCCTAGCTGGAGAGTGAGACTCAAGAGAGGACACTTCAGAGACCAGTAGGTTCTATGAGGAAAAGAAGGCAGGGATCTATGCTCTGTTTGGTGACCACCCATTTCAGGGGCCCGAAACCCCGTTTTGAGGGAATAAGGCTGAATGTTGACCACAGAGATGTGCGTTGTGGCTTATCATTTTAGTAAGGCCATTTCTGGATTGCATATAGGAAGACAGAGCTACTCCCCATGGAGAGAACACTTTCCAGAATAAAGAGTGAGTGTAAGCTGTACTTCACGGGCATGCTACCAGGGTTTTTATCTTAGCCCTGCAAACACCTGTGGAGACAGGGACACTGAGTTTGGCCCTTGGGTTTGAGACTTATGAGCCGTGGGACCTTGAGTAAATTCCAGAATCTTCCTGAAGGTTTGATTCCAAGAAAATAATGGCACCTATCTCACAGAGTTGCTCTAAGGATTTAAGAAGGCTGTAGGTTGAGAGCTTAGCACATTTTCCAGGACTCCGCAGAGTACTCAGAAAAGGAGCTATTCTGATGCTCACGTGGGGGATGCAATCTTTTGCATAGTTCAGTTGTCTTTTGCATAGTGAGCCACCGCTACCTCCTTCTTCCTCCCATGTTTACTGGGAAGCAGAGATTTAGCCAATACTATTAGGGTAAATCCCAAGGCCTCCCTCCTCCAAGGTCATGGCTTTCCGTTGGACCAAGCTCCCCTCTCACCAGTGGTGTCAAAGAGAAACAGAGGCAGGCAGAGGCGGTAGGGAAGAGCCTTCGGCATAGAACTGAGCTCTGCTTCCCTGAGATAGAAGGTGGGAGGATTTTTTTTTTTTAAGATCTTATTTATTGGGCGCCTGGGTGGCTCAGTGGGTTGAAGCCTCTGCTTTCAGCTCAGGTCATGATCTCAGGGTCCTGCGATCGAGCCCTGCATTGGGCTCCCTGTTCAGCGGGGAGCCTGCTTCCCTCTCTCTCTGCCTGCCTCTCTGTCTACTTGTGATCTCTCTCTCTCTCTCTCTCTGTGTNATAAATAAAATCTTTTTTTTAAAGATTTTATTTATTTATTTGACACAGAGAGAGAGAGAGAGAGAGAGAGAGAGAGAGAGCATGAGAGAGGAGAAGATCAGAGGGAGAAGGAGACTCCCCGTGGAGCTGGGAGCCTGACGTGGGACTCGATCCCAGGACTCCAGCATCATAATCTGAGCCGAAGGCAGTTGCTTAATCAACTGAGCCACCCAGGCTCCAGGTGGGAGAATTTTTAAACACTGACTTGTGCTAAAGGAAAACTACTGCAGGACGTGCTGGGGGGGTCAGTGCGATCAGGCCATCCGTGTTGGCTATTTGGTGCTTATCCTGAGGAGAGACTGGCTTCTCAGATCTTTAGGGCAGGAGACAGTCTGCGAACTGGAACAAGACACCCACCAGAGTGGGGCTCCTCCCTTCCCATCAGACTGGGAGGCAAGGGAGCCGTCACCCTCGGTGACTGCATTTCATCGAGGTGGCTCCCAGATCCTCAAGGAAACATTTCTGGGTGGTAGATGTGCATTTTAAGGGGCCCGAGAAAAGATTTATAATTGCAATTTTTCTAAAGTAACTGCTCTGAGAAAAAAGACATCTGGGACCTGTAGTCGGGGTTTTAGACGAAACAAACAGTAAATTCTTTTGACAGTGTTGAGCTTTCTTAGAAAGGCATTTCAAGAAAACTAGGGCCGGGCGCCTGGGCGGCTCAGTGGGTTAAAGCCTCTGCCTTCGGCTCAGGTCATGATCCCAGGGTCCTGGGATCGAGGCCCGCACTGGCTCTCTGCTCAGCAGGGAGCCTGCTTCCTCCTCTCTCCTCTCTCTCTGCCTGCCTCTCTGCCTACTTGTAATCTCTCTCTGTGTGTCAAATGAATAAATAAAATCTTAAAAAAAAAAGAAAAGAAAACTAGGGTCATCCTAGGGACACAGTTTTGGGCTGCTAGGAACCACGCTAGGTTT
The DNA here is from genome assembly GCA_002007465.1 of Ailurus styani. Classification (NCBI taxonomy): domain Eukaryota; kingdom Metazoa; phylum Chordata; class Mammalia; order Carnivora; family Ailuridae; genus Ailurus; species Ailurus styani. The sequence goes on along the minus strand of LNAC01000015.1, from coordinate 12,206,305 downwards.
GGTCAAGCCTCGTGGCCGGGGTCGGGGGGCGCTGGACAGAGTCATTTGTGCTGAGAATTTTCAGCACAATGCTTTTCAGTGGGCCTGGCTTTCCTGTGGACCAAGGCCTCTGTCACCTCTGGGGAGCATCTCAGAGCACGTGGAGGTCCCGAGAAATATCTGCACCTGCATTAATCCTGCGTCAACGGAGGGCGTGGCGAGGCTGTCATCTGTTAATAGACAGATGGCCTCTAGTTCAGAGAGAACACTTTTTTTAAGAACATTTTTTAAAGTCTGTTTAAACATTCTTCCAAAAAAATATAAAATGGTCTAGAAGTTAATATAGTAAAAATTTAAATCCCACTTCTCTCTGAGTCTAGCTCCAGAACAGAGCTTGATAATATGTCTGAAAGCTTTTTGTGTGTCCATGAGGCACTTTTACGATCCCCATTTTTGCAGATGAGGAAAACCAGGCCCCCTTCTCATGCCGTGGTGACCGGCTGGTAGATAGCAGGGCTAGAATCCGAACCCAGGACAATCTGACTACAGAGCGCACGTTCCTACCCACCGTGGCCTATGTCAATGCTGCTACTTTTTTTGGCTGGGATCACATTCCATTCTGAAGCTGGCTTTTATTCACTGGACAGTTGGCCAAGGATGTTTTCCTGTCACTACACATAAATCTACCTTCTTTTGCCAGACTGTTAGCCCTGCGTGTGAAGGAACTAGCATGTATTTAACCTGCTCCCCGTTGGTGGCCATTTATGTTACTGCCCAATTCCTGCTGTTTCGAACAACGAACAAGGTCACGATAAACATCCTGGTGCGTGATCTTCAAGGACATGTATGAATATTTCCCTGCGGTAGAGTCCTAAGGATGGAATTGCCCTCTCTGAATATGCACACATTTAGAATTTTCTGGTCACACCCAAATTCCCGGAGGACGCCTGTAAATAGGGCTGTGTCCCTGGGACCTTCACTTCTGTCACTTGCGCCTGAACTATTTGGCCTGTCACCATTTAGGAACTTCTCAGGTAAAAGAACTGGCTGCTGAGGGTCAGGAAATTAGCGTGCCGGGGGAGGCTCTCTGGAGGGTCCGCTTGCACTGAGTTTGAATTAAAATTAACGATTAATCATGATTAATGGAGTGGGAGGTTATAAACCTGGCTTCAGCTTGGCTGGAAGGACTCCTAGCTACCTTCTCTAATTTTTGAATCGAGGCGTAAATTTAATCACAGCTCAGACTCTAAGTCGCCTTGGGGTTGACTTTTTATTTTTCATTGGAGGCTTAAATCTCCTCAAGGAACAGGTTGAATTAACAGAAGAGTCGGTCATGGGGAAATTTTTTAATTGGGGCCAAGAAAAATCGTGACCTTTTAACTTTCCTATAGTCTAAAGAAGCCAGATAAACCAATTTTAATGGACTTGAAAGTGTGAATACCAAAGCCTACCCCTGTCCTCCCACCCCCACCCCCAGTTAGAAGGAAGGCGCTTTACTGTTTCTAGCCTCAGGCAAGATGGCCCAGGGATGAGCCGGGAGGCAGGAAGACGTTATCGAGTTTCGCGCTGGCAATTTCATTGCTCTGTCATTCAAGGACTTCCTGTGGAAATGACAAAAACCAAAAATAAAAACTGCCACTTATCTGTCATTATTCAGCTCAACAACATGGTAGCTACAGGGACTTCCAAAGGCCAGGGCCCAGGTGCCCTGAATACACACCAACGGACGCGGCTGTCCACACATGCTCGATGCAAAAGAGGAAAATAGCCAGGAGACAGAGTCCGACAGCACACCTGCCCCTCCCCCCTTCTTTCCCATGTGTAGACTTACCGTCTGATTTCCTGGAAGTGTGTAATCTTTATGGGGAGTTGATTAAATTATATCTTTTATTAGCAATTGGATTTGTCATTACTTTAAAGAGCCGTCAGGAACCCTCCCACTCCACTTGGCCCTTCCCCAACATCCGCTCCCCTAGCTCAAGAGCCAGCTTTCACCCGACAAGACCCCTGCCACAGCCCGCCTGCTCCCCAAGCATGTCCTGTTCGTCCTTGCTGTTTCTGAGGCGGTATCTCGGCCTGGGGAACCGTGCTTTGATCTTCCTGCCCTTCCCATCTCTCGGTTCCTTTCCTCGCCCCTCGGGAAATCGACGTGTCTCCTCCCAACCCCAGAGCCTGACTCGGTTTGAGCTGCACCTCATCGGAACCTTCCCGAGGTTCAACGGGGACCCACAGGTCTCCAGTACCACCCACCCCGGGGGCGGAACCCAACCCCTTCGGCCAGGGGAGCAGGTGTCTGCCCTGCTGTTCAGGCTCCCCCTTAGTTTTGCCAACCTGCCCGGCAGGGACGCCCCTTCCACTTGCTCTAGTTCCACTGACCCCACTCTTCAAGGCTCAGCGGGAAACGCCATTCCTCCTGGTGGTCGCTGGCTGTCCCAGCCCCCCGGGGCCCTCGCTTTCAACGCACAGAGAGCGCCCCGCCCCTTCCCAGTTCAACCCGCCAGGCTTCTCATTGTTGCGCCGGTACTGGGTCTCCCCACTCAGACTGTCTATGGCTTGAGGGCAGAGACCGAGTCTCAACCTGGAACATATTTAATGAGCCGTTGCCCTGGGAATGAGTTTCCTTTACCCAAGTGAAATATCCACAGACATGATGGGAAGCCCGGCCACCTGCTTCAGAAACTGACAACTGGTTAATATCCCCTCACTGAGTGAGCTCAAGGGGACCCCGAGTGCCTCCGGGCGGGGTGGGGGACCCGTGCATCCCTCCGCCTTCAGCTGCCAGCCTTGGTGGTCTTCGCTAATTTCCCCTGCTTCCTCTCCAAGTCCCTCAGTGCCCTCTGAGTTCTCTTTGCCTGTCACTTACCTGTTGATCAACGAACCTTTTCCACTCAATTGCATGGGTGGGCGCATAGCCGTTGCTATTTGTTGGTGGTTGACAAATATGACTGTGCAAAAAACTGCATTGGCCCCTTTAATCCCTACAAGAATCCTGTAAGGAAAGGGTCAACTCTGTTCCCCAGTTGGCAGACGAAGAAGATGAGGCCCAGAGAGTGACAGAAGCGAACCGCAGAACTGGGAGGGATCCCAAGCCTCCGTGAAACCCACAGCCTGTCCTTCTGAAGTCCACGTGGGGTTGTCCCTGACAGTAGCACCTGCTGCATTTTCGGTCTTACCCTAAGTTATAGTATAAAAAGTAGTTATCTTTGCTACTGACATTTTAGGCATTGACTGAAAGAGACATTACCTTTCCATGGGGAAGAAAAGGGGGACATAGAGAGAGGTTTGTTTCTCAAACTGTTATTGGCTGAGCTTTGGGGGCGCCTCTAAATCCCACTGACAGGCTCCTGACCCACTAGAAAGCCTGTCTGTGACTAGGAACCCCTTGTCCTGGGATTATGGGGGAACCTGTGGCCTTTTCCATGATGGCTTTCAGCATCCGGGGGCCCCCATGCCCCCCACACTCCCTACTCACGGCCACACCCCTCCATCCCACCCCCACTGCAGCTGGTTCAGAAATCAGACCCCTCCCTCATCTTCAACCCAAACCTCCCTCCCTTGCACCCCAGATTCCTGGCTGCCGAATGTACACTTGCCCGTGCATGGGCGTGTGATTCCACATTTCTGGATGGTTCCTGTAGTTCCCGGGACACAAACACAGACTCACCGCCCGCCCCCCTCTGCCTCCTATCTCATTTCCACCTTCTCCCGGGACATTTCTGAAAGGGCAGGCTGCCCTGGCCGCCCAGAACCCAAGAACCCCAGCATTTCTCTGGGGCCCCCACAGACACATGCAGAGAGTTCGGAAATCAAGCCGCAGCTCAATAAATACCTCCTCGCGGCAGGACGGACCACAGCTCGGGGGAAAAGCAGGTCTCTGCACGACTAGAAAACCTGCGCACACGCAGCCCCGAGGTCTGGAGATGAAAAAGCCACAGGAAAAGCACCCACTTATGCCCCCAAGTCAATGATGCACAATCGATTGTCGGCCTGTTCCGAGACACAGCCCAGGCCAGCCTGCGGGGTGCGGGGTGGGGGGGGTCTGCTCTGAGCCCCTTCAGGGGCTGCGTCTCTGAGAACCCCACCCCCCACCCCGACCGGCGTCTTCAGAGGGCGGGTTTCGGGGTATTGATTATCAGCCCTGCAGCTCGGTAACTTCCATGCCTTTCCTGTCTATAACCACCATCTGTTGGGAGAAACGGTGCCGGAAAAGAAGAGTGCGCTAAGCGGCTAGAGAGAGGCAAGCCGTGGGGGCGAGGGGGCCCTGCCCTTGAGGGGGCGCTCCAGAGGCAGGCAGCTGCCCAGGGGTTTTTCCCAACTGGAATCCCGCCGATGAGGCAAAGGTGGGGGAATGGGATGGCACCCAGTGACCTTCACCGTGATGTCCAGCAGGCCCGTCGTCAATTAGGAGAATGGTTTCCTGTTAGGAGGATGTGAGGAGGGTCTCCTTGTGTCTCTTTCCTCCCAAACCCATCAATCTTGCCGCCCCCACCCCCACTGTAGAGAGGGACCATGTCCCCAGGGGGCTGGGGCTCACGCTGTCCCAGTCATGGTGACGCAGAGGCCTCGGGACACACCTCGACGTCCCCCCTCCGCTGTCATCTTTCCTCGGGGCGCTGTGCTCGAACCCGCATCCTCAGGCTCCCTTCGTAGCTTTGTGTTTTCCCCAGGGGCACCAAGAACTCCATGGTGAGAGCAAACAGGTGCTGGTCAAGGTGCTCGTCACCTGGTGTGGTGAGTTCAGCACATCCTCCCAGGCTAGAGCTTGGTTGGGTTCAGTGGGACAGAGGGAAGCGGGAAGTTTACAAGGAGCGGTGAAAACTCACTGGTGCAGCGAGCCTGGGACGCCTTGGGTGTATCTGTAAAACAGACAGAGGTTTGGGGGCCGCCACTGACAGAACCCCTCTCAGACGCCACAGGATAGTGTTATGCGGCTGCAAAAGAAGCTAAAGCCATTTGGGGCTAGGTATGAACAGTCACGATAGTCAAGTCCAGGTTGACGAGGGTCGGACCTGTTCTTAATGCTGACGGGTTTCTGGATCACGGAGAGGCCTCTCAGCGCGATCGAAAGGACTGACACTGAATGTGAGGATCTGGGTTTGCACCTCAGTTTTCCACCTCAAGGGCTGGTTGATTTCTCTGCACCACCCATTTGGCGGAGCCTGTTTCCTGATCTGTGCTACGTGAGTTCTGATGTCTTTCTCGCATATTCAGAGGGTTGGAGAGAGGATCAAAGACGCTAAACTCTTACGAAGGGGCTATGGGCTCATTGTGGCATGTCCGTTCTCAGCATCGCCTCTCGGGAGCGGCGTGTTAGAGCCGGAGAAGCGGGCGGGGCCGCAGTGTCCTCCGAGGACCCCACGTCTCATAAACAGCCTGCTCAGTCAGGCTGACTAGCTCTGCAGCTTTACGAGCCTTGTGATCCGAGACTAAGTTACTTCAATTCCCCGAACCTCAGTTTCCCCATCTGTGAGGCGGATGATCACCAGGAGTTTGAAGATGTTATAAAACCCTGGATGTAAACCACGTGGCATAAAAACAGGTATTCAAGATTTGCTGGACTCCTCGATTTCTGAAGGAATTGAGGACGCATGACTGGGGGGAAAGAAGTCTGAAGAGGGACCAGATTGCTGTTTTTGGACACTTGAAGGGCCGTCACGTGGAAGGGAGCAAACTTTCCATGGGTTGCTCTAGAAGCTAAAAGCAGCTGGTGAGAGTCACGGGGGCTTCTGTTCAATAGGAACTGAGCACTTTCCACGCTGTTCCACAGGACACACTGCTCCGTAAAGGAGTATCCATCACCATTAGGTACAGAAGCAGGGCTTGAATCACGAGCTTCAGGGACACTGTAAGAGATCTCCCTGCCACAGGAGACAGGTGGACGCGAGTTCCTTTCCCACCTTAAAACTCTGTGATCCATAACGCTGTGTTCCTTTAATCCCTCATACATGTGCTCACTCACAGAGATAAAACCTGTAACAGCAATCGTTATGAACAGCTACCTCTGTGGACATGTAGCTTTAGGAAATAAACTCCCTCGGCTCTACTTAGAGGAGGATTGCCAGAGTAATTTGGGGACATTCTTCTGCCACCTTCTCTATGGCAAGCATAGCAATCTTGATGTCTCTGATGAAAATCCAAAGACCGGACAGGTCAGGTAAAGAACCAATGGCCAAAACCAGACTCTGCCACTGAGAATTTGGAGTATGATCAAGCTTGGCAAATCGTGATCTAGGCAAAAGTATATTTTACCCCCTCACCCTCAGTATTTTAATTTACTTTTTTAAAGCATATGGAAAAGTACAGAATAATATAAAATAAACTTTAGGTATATATCAGGCAGATTGCACATATCTTAACGTGTGCCATATTTGCTTTAGATCTTTTTTTAAAAACTAAAATATCACTGATACCTCTGAAGCTTACTTTGGACTCCTTTCCAGCCGCATCTCCTTTCTCTATCCCCAGAATTAACAGCTCTCCTGAAATAGCCCCCACAGCCATGCATGTCATTGTCTGTTTTTATTACATATTTATGTATCCATCAGCAATTCATATGTATTATTAGTTACCCATTCCTGTGTAAGAAATTGCCCTAAAACATAGTGGGTTAAAACAACAATAATCGCTTGTTCTCTCAAAATAAATTCCGTGGGTTGGGAATTCAAGAGTAGCTTGATTGGGCTGTTCTGGTTGGGGCTCTCTTAAGGTTGTACTCAGATGTTGGCTGGGGCAGCAATCATTTGAAAGTTTGAATGAGGCTAGAGGATCCACTTCCCTGGTGGCTCCCTCCCAGAATTAGAACGTTGTTGGCTGTTGGCAGAAAGCTTCAGTTCCTCCTTATAGGACCTCTTCCCAGGGCTAATTGAGTGTCCCTACGGCACAGGAACTGGGCTTCCTCAGAGCAAGTGATGAGAGAGAGAAGGAGGTGGGGGTAAGATCATCTTCCTTTTTTACCTAGCCTTAAAGTCTCATAACTTATTTCCATGATACTCCATTGGCCGGGCTGGCTGCATGTCCCCACCCAGATTCAAGAGAAGAAACAGAGCCCAGATTTTGGTGGGATTAGTTCTGTTGCAATGTGGTTAGATAGGAATGTGGGACTGGATTTGTCATGTGAAATCTGCACCCCCCCCAACTGGCCCCCAACAACGTTGCACAAGAAGGGCTAGAAGACCCTCTCCACCGAAGCATTGAGAAATACATTAGTGAGGGGAGAACTTGAACCCGTGAAAAGTGTGTGGTTGCTCTTTCTATAGAACAGGTATGACAGTACTGGAAACACTGCTGAGACAGGCTCCACAATTTCGAGGCGGGGATGCAGGAACCCTAGAGGAGCAGCAAACAAGCGGCTGCCTTCAACTACCAAAGTCAAAGTGGCACATCTCCTGTAAAGGGCAGCATGGACATAAGAATGCCCAGACCTTCAAAGATCTTTAGTGGTGGTGAATTGATCTTGGTGTCCTGAGGAAGACAACAGATAGACAACACACTAGAGTATTGCTGGTTTATGTGACAAGGAAAACTCTAGGTCTAGTAGCCCAAAACCTGACTTGAGTACTCACCATTATGACCACTCACTGAATCTCCAGATATAAGTCAACTACCAGACCCAAGGTCCTTAATTGCAGGGAACCTGGGTCTTCTTGAGGACGTATGTATAAATGTACATATGTAAAATGTATGTAAAAGTACATATTATAAACATACAAAGAACTGATGTACATGTTCTAAATCTTCCTCAAAGCTTTCTCCAAAAGGCCCTGAACCCATTTAGAATGGTACATTGGGGAAATGGAAATATGTAGGCCTTTGGGGACTTACCAGACACTGGCTCTGAATTGACTTTAATTCCTGGGGACCTAAATGGGACTGTACTTGGCTCCTTCAGAATCTCTGAATCCTCTCTGACCTGTAGAGTAAGGGTCATTAGGGTAGGAAGGGCTAAACAGAAGCCTATAAAATGTCTCCTCCCTCCCAAGACAGGGGAAGTGTAGAGATTGAGGCCATGGTCAAAAGATTAAAAGATATGGGGGTGGTGATATTCATCACCATTTAGCTCACTTGTCTGGCCTGTGCAAAGTTGGGTCGGCCTTGGAGATGGTCTGTGGACTCTTCTAAGTTTTAGCAGGTGGTGATTCCAATTACAACCCCATCCCAGATGTAGTATCTTTACCTGAACAAATCAACAGAGCCCCTGGCACTACACATCTGTTGTCCTAGATAAAGCCTTTTCTCCATCCCAATGTGCAAGGACCAACCATCAAAAGCAACTTGCCTCTACCTGGCAGAGCCAACAGTACACCCTCACATCCTCGCCTCAGGCCTCTGTTCAGTTCTCTTGCCCTCTGCCATCATATGGTCCAGACAGAGTTTGGCAGTCCACACAAGGTCACACTGCTGTACCACAGGGACGCATTGACTGAATCTGATGAGTAAGAAGTAGGAAGTTCCTCTAGAGGCCCTTACTAAAGGTACATGCACATTAGAGGCTGGGAATAAATCTCACATAATTTAGGCGTCCACCACTTAATTGATGACTCTGGGGGTTCAGTGGTCTGGGACACAGCAAGCTTTTCCCCCTAAGGTGAACGATAAATCCCTGCGCCTTACACCATCTACTAGGAAAAAGGAGGCGCAATGTTTGATTGGCCTTTACGGATTTCAGAAGCAACATACACTGAGAGTGAGTGTGGTACTTTGATTAACCCACAGAGTCTCCAATTAGGCCACCAACTTTGAGTGGAGACCAGAGAAAACTAACATTTTACAGCATATTTGACTGTAATGCAAGCTCCCCTACCGTATATAGAATATGTGTTGACCTATCATAATCAAAGATTTCTGAAACAACCAGCTGAAGCCTAACACAGTTTTGCAAATTCCAAGGGGCAACATTAACTGAGTTTCAAGCAGCCTTCATATATGATTTCATAATCTGCAATTTACTGCTATGCTCTGGCCTCTAATACTTTTTATTAACGTTCCATTTTTCCCCCCCGGTACAGGAATTTCAGTGTCATTCTTAATATTTCTGCTTTAGTTGGGGCTGTCAGTAGTTATTTCCTTGTGGTTAGAGATGCAAATAGGCTCAGCCTTCCTCAGAGGATGGCCGAGGTCCTGCCTCATTTCTCAGCCGGGACAGTCTTAGCTTAGAGACTGAGAGCTCACAGCTAAGAAGGCCAGTGTTTGGGGAAGGGATGACATCAAAGAACCCCCCCCCGACCCCGAGTGGTAGCTCTCATGGAGATGTGTGCAACGGCGGGGGGGGGGGGCATCTAATATTTCCTGTTCAATGGCGCCTCTGTGTCTTGATGGTGATACTGCGGACGTACGGATCGGAACATTCAAGCAAATTATTTCATTTGCATTCGCACAAATGTATTGAGCACCCACTCTCAGCTCAAGACTTTTACGTGTGTTGCTTCTTACGCTCTCTCCTAGAGCACTAAGGAAGCAGGACAGGAACAGGCACTTGGGGGAAGGGCCGGTGACACAGCTGCACGAAGTACACGCAGGCCAGTGTGAGCACAGATGGGAGCCTTTGATGGGCAGTCACAGAGGGCACGGATGGGAGAGACTAGCCTTCCTTGCTGTCTGGAGGTCACGGTTGGTTTTCTGCAGACAAGCCTCGTGGCTCGGCTACGTGGCTCGGAGAAGACACCGTTTCTCACCAGGGCTCTCGTCTCGGGGTAGCATCGAGACTGTGACTTTGTCTGAGCCAAATCGGTATAGTCACGTCCTGCTCTACCCAGGCAAGTATCCCAGGTCCCCCTCCACCCTGCTACCCTCACCTTTGAAGCCACATAACACAGCTGGTCCAAACCTAAACCCCAAAGATTTCCAAAGAAGGGGTGGAGGGAAATAGCATCCTTTGGCCTTGCTTTTCCAAGTGGGCCCCCTGACCAGCACCACCTGGAACTGTGTTCGGAATGCCGAATCTCAGGCCCCCTCCCTGGCCTCCTGAGTCAGAACCCACATTCTGGCAAGACCCCCCACCCCCAGGTGAGTTCTACGCACAGTCAAGGTTTGGAAGCTCTGACTTAGGGCGACCTACTTGGGTGGGGAGCAAAGCGCCAGCCTCCCTTCTCTCCCCAGCTTCTTCATATCCAACCCCCCCCCAGATATGGTACTGCTGTGGGAAGAGAGGAACTTGGTGATAGTGCCTAAGGAGGAGGCAAGTGAAGAAGCACTCTCCGGGAAAGCTATTTGCCCCAAAGTAAAGGCCAGGGATGTAGATCAGATTCTAGAAATTCTGGCGAATTGAGAGGGTTGGGGGTACGGGGCTCTCTTGTCCGGGGAATATCCTTGGAAGAGGGATTTCTGACCTGCTTAAGGGACACCCTTGTCCCACACAGAGGGAGAAGCTGCTCTCCAGTCCATGAGCAGCAGCCCTGGCTGCCTGTGACAGTCACCTGGATACAACGTCTGTCCCCCCATGCAAAGAGCCTCTTTCAAATGTGTGGGCGGGGGCCCAGAAACTCCGTTTGTTCAAAGTGGCCAGGAGATTCTCACGGGTGGCCAGGCCTGGAAACCACTGATGATGAGAAACTTTGACCATGAAATATAAAAACTCAAGTTAGAACAGCCCTAGGCCTACCCCAGGTGCTCCCTTCCCACCACTGGGCTCTTCCCTCCTCCTCTCCCTGACTCCCTCCCCACTTGGCAGAAGCTGGAAATGGCAAGATGGGGAGAGAACCCCACAGTGCGGTGGAGGCTCCACGACTCAGGTCTGAGCAGCACGAGGCCTGGCTACAAGTTGCAAGTGAGAGCCATTTCTGATGGGAAAAGCCATCAGATCCCTTGGGGGGGGGGGGGGGGGGGCGGACAGCACGTCCCTCCCTGCAGTGTCCCTGCGAGGCCCAGTCTGGAGCTGGGAAGAATTACAGGTGCTGTCTGGAGCTCCGCTCCTGCCCCATTTCATACTTAGCTTCTTATCTGAGACCATTTGTTTTTCAAATTTCCTCTCAAACCCCTTAATCTCCATTTTACATCTTACCTGTCAGAGTCCCCACTGGGATTCTCAGTTTGCAAGTTCCTATCAGTTGCTGGAATGATACAAATTTGTTATTCTTACTATTTTTTTTAATTTTTTTTTTTTTTTTTACCAGTTTGGACTGCAGATTTACACTGGCCAATCCATCAAAAACCTCTTCCAGCGCAGGTGGGGCACGTGTGGAGGGGGCGTGTCCACACCCATTGAAGAAGTTGTGGGCAGAGCTTGGTGCAGGTACCTCATAACGATCCCTGCTGTTCAATCAAAGCAAACGTGACTCCACAGGCCTGGGGGATCCACACCCCCACTGTTTCTCCCTCACCGACAGGGCATCTGCGATGACCCCATTTGTATTCACTCTCTGGATATAGAAGGCCCTCTTGTCTAAATTTTCCACCTCCAGGATCTCAGTCTGGGAGGAAGTCTAGAAATGTCTAAGAGAGACCCTCCACATGGGAAGAATATGGTCAGACTGGTCTACGAAACAATCGATTCAAGAGATTCTTTGAAAATAAAATTCAAAACTGCAGAGGAGAATATTTTACATGAGAATATTTGTTCCACTTAGTTTCTGAGTGGCCAAGACTACTCATAATGACCTTTAAGGTAGCAGCCAACCTCACTCCCAATGGGCCAGAGGGCAAGTGACAAGCAAGAGCTTGGAAAACACCAATTTTCTACACCCGTGTAAGGAAGCTCTTTTATGCGTCTTTGCTCCGCTTTAAGATGTTTCACAGTGGTTCGTTCACTTTCTATTAAAAATTGGAAAGTAGAAGGGTGGCTGGGGGGCTGAGTCAGTTGAGCGTCCGATTCTTGATTTCAGTTCAGGTCATGACCTCAGGGTGGTGAGATCGGGCCCTGCATCAGGCTCCGCGCCAAGCATGGAACCCACTTAAGATTCTCCCTCCCCCTCTCCTGCTGCCCCTCCCCTGCCTTTCTCTCTAAAATAAAAAAAAAAAAAAAAAGGAAAGCAGAAAATATAACATTGTAAGCATAAAAATGTGAAAAATGATCTTTTACTGCTATTTACCATTTTTGGTTCCCATGTTGACTTGAAAAGGCATCTGGCCTATGTACAATGCATGAAGTGGGACCATGAAGCATAGCTTTGCACTCACAGGGATTAAATTATCCCATCTTAAGGATGATTTGTTAACTCTGAGAGTGAATCACCAGGCTCTGTTTGGGTCTCTCGTCACTACTGAGCTCCAGTCGAATGTTCCCAGAGCTACCAGGTAGGAGCTCTAAATGGCAGCCTGATTCTGTTATGATGCGTTTTTTCCTTAGTGAGAAGCCAGAGTCAATCTTTCTGCCTTTAAATCCACTGATCTAATCAAGAGTTCTTGAAATTGATAACCAAGAGGGAGGGGGAACATACACGCAGCCACAGCAGATAAACAGTTGCTGTGGAGGGTATAAGACACGTCACAGCAAAACAGAAAAATAACCAAGGAAGCTCCTAGTGAATCTCAGGGGGAGAAGAGGCTCAGATATTTCTATATCAATGCACAAATCAGGGAAGGTAGATAAAAAACAACTTGAGATTTTAGAGAAGGCAGGAACTCTTCTTCATAGTTGGGTTTGAGGAATGAAACCTACAAAGGAATACAGCAGTGGGAGACTGTGTGCTTTTCCAAATATAAATACCTAGTAAACATCCTGCAGTGTGGACAGTGACAAACCGATTCTAAACTTTATAATGGAGAGGCAAACAAGACCCAGAAGAGCCACTCAGTGTTAAAGGAGAAGAACAAAGTTGGAGGGCTGACACTGTCTGACTTCAAGACTTACTATAAAGTTAGAGTAGTTAGTGTGATATCAGTGAAAGGGTGGACAGATGCATCCACGGATCAGAGTAGAGAGCCCAGAAATAGACCCACATAAATACAGTCAACTGATCTTTGACAAATGAACAAAAGCAATACAATAGAACAAAGATAGTCTTTTTAAAACAAATCGTGTTCGGATACCTGCACATCCACATGCAAAACAATGAATCTAGACGCAGACCTCACACCCTCTATAAAAATCAACTCAAAAAGGGTCATAGACCTAAATGTAAAATATAAAACTGTCAGATACCTGGAGGATAACAGAAGAAATACCTAGCTGATTTTGGGTATGGCAATGTCTTTTTATTTTTTTTTAATTAAAAAAAATTTTTTTAAAGCTTTTATTTATTTATTTGACAGAAAGAGAGATCACAAGTAGGCAGAGAGGCAGGCAGAGGGAGAGGAGGAAGCAGGCTCCCTGCTGAGCAGAGAGCCTAATGCTGGGCTCGATCCCAGGACCCTGAGATCATGACCTGAGCCGAAGGCAGAGGTTTTAACCCACTGAGCCACCCAGGTGCCCCGGCAATGTCTTTTTAGATACAACACCAAAGCCATCATTCATGAAACACATACTTGACAAACTGGACTTCATTAAAATAACACTTCTGCTTGGCAAAAGACAAGCCACAGACTGGGAGAAAATATTTGCAAAAGGCACATGTGACAAAGGACTGTTACCCAAAAGATACAAAGAACTCTTAAAATTCAACAATGGACCAAAGACCTTAACAGATTCCTCACCAGACAAGATATAGAGATGGGAAATAAGTTTACAAAAGGTGTTCCATGTCGTAGGTCATTGGGGAAATGCAAAGTAAAGCAATGTGAGATACTGACTACACATCCATTAGAAAGGCCCGAATCTGGAACACTGAAATGCGAAATCCTGGCAAGGCTGTGGAACAACGGGAACTTTCAGACATTACTGGTGAGAATGCAAAATGGTACAGCTACTTGGCAAGACAGTTTGGTAGTTTCTTATAAAACTAAACATACTCTTGGGGTGCCTGGGTGGCTCAGTTGGTTAAGTGATTGCCTTCGGCTCAGGTCATGATCCCAGGGTCCTGGGATCGAGCCCCGCATCAGGCTCTCCGCTCAGTGGGGAGCCTGCTTCCTCCTCTCCCTCTGCTGCTCTACTTGCTTGTGCTCTCTTGCTCTGTCAAATAAATAAAATAAAATAAAATAAAATAAAAGACTTTTAAAAAACTAAACATACTCTTATTGTAAGATCCAGCAATCATGCTCCTCGGTATTTACCCAGACCTGAAAAACTTAAGTCCACACCAAAGCTGTACATGGATGCTTATAACAACTTTACTTATTGCCAAGCCTGGAGGCAACCAAGATATTCTTTGGTAGGTGAAGGGATAAATATACCGCAGCACATCCATACAATGAAATAACATTATTCTGTGATAAAAATAAGTGAGCTGTCGAGACATAAAAAGGTATGGAAGAAACTTAAAAGCAAATAATTAAGTGAAAGAAAGCAACCCGAAAAGGCTATACATACTATGTGAGTCCAACTACAGAACATTCTGGAAAAGGCAAAGTTATGGAAGCAATAAAAATGATCAGTGGTTGCCAGGGGTTGGAGTGGAAGGACGAAGAGGCAGAGCACAGGGGATTCTCGTCAGTGAAACTATTCTGAATGATATTATAATGATGGGTACATGTTATCATACATTTGTCAAAGTTCATGGGATGTACAACACCAAGAGTGAACCCTGATGTGAACTATGGACTTCAGGTGGAAATGACATGCTAATGTAGGCTCATCCATCGTAACAGATACACTATTACTGTGTGGCAGACATCGTGGTGGGGAACTAGTGTGTTTGGGCGAACAGGGAATATATGGGAACGCTCGGCACTTTTCATTCCATTTTACCATAACCTAAAACTGCGCTAAAAAAATAAAGTCCAGGGCGCCTGGGTGGCTCAGTGGGTTAAAGCCTCTGCTTTCGGCTCAGGTCATGATCTCAGCATCCTGGGATCGAGGCCCGCATCGGGCTCTCTGCTCAGCAGGGAGCCTGCTTCCTCCTCTCCCTGTCTCTCTGCCTGCCTCTCTGCCTACTTGTAATCTCTCTCTCTGTGTCAAGTAAATAAATAAAATCTTTAAAATAAATAAATAAATAAATAAAGTCCATCCAAAGAAATTCCTGCTGAACGGTGAAAGCTAAGCACTTTGGGGAAAGCACGAAACCTGACGAGAGGCTTGTGGTGGATGGCACTGGGTGATGACGGAGGGAAGCCCAGAGGAAAGCCAACAGCAACTGCCACAGAGAGCCTGGGGTGGGGGGTGCCCGCGCCCACACTGGGGCAGAAGTGCACAGACTGGTGCAGAGGAGAGATCAAGAGTATAAGGGATTTCTGCTCTCCTCATACCATCCTAAAGCTTCCTGTGGCTAAACGCTGAGCCTCCAAGGGAAAATTCCACTGTCATAGGGTATGTTTGCAAGAACATAGGGATGCAGATGCAAAATTCAGAGAAAACAGAGAATTCATCCAAAGATGATAGGAAAGAATGTTCAAGATGATTGGGAGGCAATCAATCCTCAGTATTTAAACTCCAGTGATCGTTTGTTTTATTTTATATTTATTTGAGAGACAGAGAGAGACAGAGAGAGAGAAATGGAGCAGGGGGAGGGGTAGAGGGAGAAGCACACTCCCCGCTGAGGAGGGAGCCCGACATGGGGCTGGATCCCTGGACTCCGGGATCACGACCTGAGTGGAAGGCAGATGTTTAACTGACTGTGCCCAGGCACCCCTAAACTCCAGTGATCTTGAGAAAGAAAGGGTAAAGTTCTATTCGATCAAAAGGAGCATCGAATAAACTCTTGCCCCACCCTGACATTAATTCTGGAAACAAGGAAACTGAACCTGAGTCACAGACTACGCATCTTGTAAGTGGAGGCAGGGCTTAAACCTCTGTGTGACTGCAAATCTCTCCTCTCTCTGCACCTGCCTCACCCCAACCCTGGCCTCTTACTGGAAACAGAGGGAACCCGCTGAACCCAGAGAGTGCAGTGGCTGGATCTCTGTTCAGAATTTCCAGATGCGACTTGCCTGACTGTCCACTGCCCTGGCCAGAGGCTGCCTGTGAGAGGTGATCAAGCACCAACCAGATGACCCTGGATGTGGGCGTCAGCATCAGACTGGAAACTGGTGATGGCTGGGTGGCACGCGGAAGTGCTGCGCTTCTGGACTTTTCCTATCCCGCCATCTGAAAACGACCATAAAGGGAGATGTGAACGATCAAGCATCCTAACCGCACTCAGTCCCCACTAACCGCACAGACGTTTCTCGGAGGTTCTCCACCCGGTGTGTACGCGTCACGTAGGGGGCTTTAAAGCACAGATGCCCAGGCGTGCTCCCCTCATTCGAAGATCCTATCTTGCTCACTTAAAACGGTCAGACTTCCTCCACTTCAGAGCAATGCGTTGTTTGCTCAGCCTTGCTGGGGTCGGGGGCAGGCCCACGACGACGTGCGCAGAGCAGTTTAAAGCCCCCGGGCCGGTTGCTGCGGCGCCCGTGTGCATGTGTGCGCGGCACTGGAGTAAGACTAACACATTCGCTGTTGAGGGAGAAAGAGCCTAAGGCCGGAGGGCCGGGACCGGAGGTTCTACCACCACTACCTTGTTAAAACCCTGAAGCTGACTCCCGTAACGGCAACTTTCCAGCTTTTGATGGAAACCTGCGTTGGCCTCGGTGAGCTGATCGGTGTGTTGTCTGTCCCGACCCCAGGGGGCGTCCTGACATCCTTGCTCCCGTTGCTATCTGGTGTCGTCTCCCTTCTCAGTGGGGATTTCTTGTTTGACCAGCGCCCACCAGCCACCTTCCATTTTGAGACTTTGAAGCCATTGCGAGGTGGAAAAACAGTTGCCCAACTCATAAGAAATGTGTGTCCCGGGAGCACCTGAAAGTTCCCAGCAAGAGGTTCTTCCTGAAGATTCCAGCATAAGCTATTCAGGTGTCGTGGTGCCCACGCATCTGCTTGGATGCCGGCCCAGATCTGGTGGATGTGTTCTCGACAGTGAGGCTGCAGCGGAAAGCCCCAGAAAAAGGACCTTCGATCCCGCATCAACTCCCGTCACCTCTACCGCACGTTCACCGACAGCATCTAAGAGGCCCAGAGAGCAGGTGCTTGCTAACTAGCCACCATCAAACGGCACCGGCCGAGCCACGGTGGGGCCAGGATGTCAGGCACTCGGAAGGAATTAATGATCAGCTCAGCCATGGTGAGGCTTCTTCAAAGTTTATATTACCAACGGCAAACCCCCAGGAAGATGATAAAATAATAAAGCTTTGACCCAACATTTTGATATTCCATTTTTAGTTAAAGGAATAAAAATCTCTTTTTCTTAAGAAAGTAGTTTATGAAAGGGCACAAGAGAATCATGTTTATAGAAAGCATCCTGTAAATTCTTTTTCTTTCACTTCGCTGATTTCGACAGGATGAGGGCCATTGTTATCGCCACCACCTATTTGGGCAGAGAGAAAGGCTTCCGGGGCAAGCTGCCCCTCCGCGGATCACCCCTGCTGCTCTCGCCTGGATTGGGGGCTCCGTCAGAGACAAGCCGTGCAGGGGGGTGACGAGGCACAGGCTGACACTGAAAAGGAAATCTCACCTGACAACGGGTAAGGGTGACCGAGTGCGTGCTGCACACACGTCAGGCGCCCGTGCTAAGGCGTCCGTGCGTTAGCTGCCTGCTCCTGGGGCCGCGGAGCTCAGAGCGGTTCCCCTCCTCCATTCGCTGCTGGGACAACGGAGCTTGCTTGAGGCCGAGAGGCAGGTAAGTGGCTTTTAGGGATTCTAAGCCCTTCCGCCAGATTTGGCCAGACCTCAAAGAATGATGGAGACTTCTAAGTTCTCACCTAAAGAATGTCAACATCACACTGTTCCATGAAAAGAGAACATTTCTGTTACACCTCAAGAGTGCATTTGAAGACATCAGTGGCCTCCTTCCTGCCCCTCTAACACCGCTACTGTACTGTGGGCCAGGCCCCAGCGGCATCGCCATTCCCGGGAGGGAGTTAGGAATGCAGAGTCTCTGGCCCCGTCCCAGTCCTCCTGAGTCAGCACCTGCCTTTTAGGGCAGCCAGGGGCTGGGAGCCCCCCCCCCCCCCCCCCCCCCCCGCTGCTCCCCTTCTCCGGGCTGGAATGCTCTTGCCCAGGATTGAGCTGCCTGATTTCTAAACTCAGCTCAAGGTCCCCTCCTCAGAGGTCTTCCCTGGCTTCTACATGAAAAGCAAGAATTCTCTTTGGCTATCAGCTGACCCTGTTTAAGTCTACTTCAGAGCGACTGGCACTCCTGTGTGCTCCTCCCACACGCTGCAAACTCCATCCGGGCTGGACTTCATAGCCCAGCGCCTAGGGTGGCGGCGGGGACAGAAGTACCGGACAGCCTCACAAAGGGCTACTTTCTATGCAGGACTGTGCAATGTGTAGATCCGGTCCCTGGGAAACTACAGAGGGGGACGTGCCCTTCTCACCCTTCTGTACTTTTTGTGAGTTCTCAGAAGAGGATGCACTGTTTTTCTAACTTATGAAGTATGAAGTACTTTTCAAATAATTTATCCAACCCTCTCAAGATAGATCCTACCACAAACACAAAGCAGGTTACATCTTTCCTTTTAAAAAGGTTTTAGGCTTTATTAACTTATCAGATTCTACTTTAATAAATAAGAAACCATTTCTTTTTAGGGGCCTGTTCGTTTCCCCCAGAAATGCTATTATGCTATGCGAAGGGTTTTAGTTTTGATACTCAGACGTTACGACTACATGGGGACCACGCACCGTCCCCAGCGGTAGGTCCGGAAGTGGCCCAGACCCCCGTGCTTGGCTTAGAATGACGACCACGAGTGCCACATGGATGGTGCAGGTTCAAATCAGAGCGCACAAAAGAAAACAATCTTCACTGATGAATCATTTATTTGGACAAGACAAAAATGTCTCCACATTGTCTCCTTTTATACAGAAAGTGGAACATTTCAAATATATTAGGTTTTCTCTTTTTCAGCAGAATTCATTTCAATCTGGTTGCAGGAACTTCTTCTCATTTTAGGATTCACGTTTTAGTAACACATAAGCACCCATTACAGCCAAAAGAGCATACTGTAAAGAAAACACAGTGGGAAATTACTGTGAGCTCCACAAATTAGTTTGGTCTATAAATGTATTCAGATGAAGTCTGCTCAGTGCTAGACTGAGGACAGAATCAAAAGATGACCTTTACCCCATGCCTGGTTCTCCAAACTAGCTGCTCAATGCCACATTATGGTTTAAAACCCCCCAAATATATTGATGGACTAAGGATCAAGCACCCAACAAACACGGCTAATTCATCGCTCATTGTTGCGTACATTCCCTATTGTTTTTCAAGTGTTTTTTTAAAAATATAGATATCGTTTTTATTGAGATTGAGAGATCATCATTACTGGGCTTATTGTACTACTTTTTTCGTATGTTTAAAGATTTCCATGATAAAAAGCAACAAATATAGAGGTGCCATTTTAGCATACACTATGAACACAAAAGATGAAAGTAGCTATTTTAAGTAACTGATTTAAGTGTTGATAATTTAAATGGTTATGTTAATTTTAGTTAAATACAAACACTCTGCAAAAAAACCCAAAAAAACAAAAAAACCAGCAAAACACTTTCAACAGACTGCATTTTTACAGCAGCACGTGCAAAAGCTCCAATATATATACATTTTTCATGTAGACATACACACATTCCTACCTTGAATTTTGGGTAGTCATTCATTATTATGGTGACCATACCAACATATGGTAAAAACCTAAATTGTAGGACGAAAAGCCAGAAATATAAAAATGGTTTGTAATATGACGATGGCAGCATTTAAAAACACTCTAAATCAGCCTTAGGACATGAATCTTCCCTGGGAATAGCCCTGATTGGGGCTCTAAGACTAACATTCACTCCTACCTCAAAAGGCTCTCTCAATCAAAAGCATCACCACTAACAGCAGGACGATTTTTTAAGCAGGCACATGATTTCAACTAGAGATGCGGCTTGTCTTTGCTCGCTGCATTCACCATAGCAGAATTAAAATAATTAGTTGAGCCACTTGTACAAATGAAACCGACAACGGCCATCAAGCTAGTTTTTAATTTTTTTAGTGGAGAAGTCACATCCAGATAGCCTATGTAAAGACAGCTGTTGGGAAAGCTTTCAAAATACAAGGAGAATTAGTCTGTAACTGGAAGAACCACCATCATTTTCATTTCATGGGGCTTTTCAGATGTAACAAACAGGCTTATTGGGCAGTGAACACAGATGTGAGTCCCATAATTTATACCCACACATGATGATGATCGTGGACACAGAAGGTCTGGGGCATAAGCTATCCAATGATTCTGCAGACAAAATTCATGTCAAGATGCAATCAGTGGGGACGCCTGGGTGGCTTGGTCCTTAAGCGTCTGTCTTCAGCTCAGGTCATGAGCTCAGGGTCCTGGGATCAAGTCCTAAATTGGGATCCTTGCTCAGCAGGGAGTCTGCTTCTCCCTCTACCTGCCCTGCCCCCCCCTCTCTCTGATAAATAAATAAATAAATAAATAAACAAACAAACAAACAAACAAACAAACAAATAAAATCTTTAAAAAAAGAAAAAAAGAGAAAAGCAGCAGACCCAAGCCTCACCTCACTAAGGGGAAACCAGGTAAGGCAACCCCCGTACCACCAGTCCTTTGTAAATCAGCAGCCCCAACCTCTCCTTTATACAAAGCTTGTCCTCTAGATGTCTACAAAAGAGAGAACTGACCAGCTGGAAGTCTCTCTCTTCTCCCCACAGATATTCCAGTGGAAACGCAATAGGGTAAACGAGTAAGAAGGTGAGCATATGGAGAAAAGGGGCAGAAAGAGGCCTCAAACTAATCTCTAGGTGAAGATTTCTTTCAAAATAGAGTTAAACCAATGAGATAGATAATACAGTTGCATTCAGTTTTAGATTTTAGGTCCCTAGTTCTGAGTGGTATTTACACAGTAAATGCAGTACACAGTACAAACTGGACTACTTATAACTCTCCTGACATATAATATTTGTAATAAGTGATTCTATTATCCTATACACTTAGTTTCTTTTTTTTTGAGGGAGGGAGGGAGAGAGCGAGAGAGGAAGACTGAAAGAGAGAGAGAGAGAGAGAGAGAGAAAGGGGCAGAGAATCCCAAGTAGGCTCCACAATGAGAACCCCAATGCAGGGCTCAATCCCACAACCCGGAGATCATGACCTGAGCTGAAACCAAGAGTTGGACGCTTAACCAACTGAGCCACCCGGGCGCCCCCTAGTTTCTTTATTACTTTTTCTCTGGTTTCTGAATCTTTCATATAACTTAAAAGTTAATGCTCACCCTCTGGCCCTTCCCACCACATCCTTCTTCTCAAGCCAATTCTGGCCCTCTTTGTACAAGCCTCTGTCGTCAACTTCATTATTGTCTCCTTTAGTCAGAAATTTGATGTCTCCATTATCTCTAGAAAGCAAAATAATGTCCTTTCACAAATGATTTTCAGTACACCATCGTTCAAAAACAATTAGTTTACCTGGCATGTCACAGTCAGATACAGGCATTTAGAGGAGCATTGGACAATAACTGGATCTTTCCTGGTCTAAGGTGATTGCTTACAGATAACTATCCAACTAACATACAGGTCTGCGGGGGATTTTGCAGACTCAAATTCCAAAATGCTCACGTTACTCTGATAACCAAAAAGCATGATTTGAGCACAAAGCTAATTCGAATGTGGGCGTGCCCTTCCCCCTCCTCACACTGACTTCTCCTTGCCAAATGTAGAATGCTAATGCATTACTTCCTTCAGCACAGAGCAAAGTGGTATAAAATCCGGTTTGCAAAGAAACAGGAATCACAAATGGCATAAAACCAGTGTGGTAAAGAGACCTATGGGATTAATTTTGAAACATTCTAAACTGGTGCTTACATGGCCTTGACACTAGAAACACAACATTACAGCATTACAGAGCTATAAAGAGGGTCTTCCTTCAATAAGACAAATGAAAAAAGGCACTATTATAATTAGATAAAATATTAAAAGCCCACAAAGATTTGAAACCACGCCAAAAGGAGCAAGCTGATTTGCAGCTAAGGTTATAATGGAAATCAAGAAAATAAAACCCCAGCAGTCTCTCCTGCAACTCATGAAAACTGCAGAAAAATCACCATTATTTCCTCAACTTTGAATAATTTCTCATCTGTAGAAATTATTTTTAAGGCAGCTGTCACATTACGACGATGCATATTTCTTTACCAGTCAGTTAACAAGCGGACATCAAGTCCCACAGTG
Source organism: Ailurus styani (assembly GCA_002007465.1). NCBI lineage: Eukaryota > Metazoa > Chordata > Mammalia > Carnivora > Ailuridae > Ailurus > Ailurus styani. The sequence goes on along the minus strand of LNAC01000015.1, from coordinate 12,184,172 downwards.
CGCACCACAAGCACAACACAAACAGAACAGGGTCATTCCGAGGCTGACAGCAAAACAAAGGCACGATTTTAAGTATCAGCTTCTTTGGGGGAACCCCTGCAAGCGGTGAGTGGGATGGGAACCTAATACTGGGAATGTACAAATAGTTACAGTACATGCATGTGTACACACACACACAAACAACCACACACATACACACACAAGATGAGAAATACTCTGTTATTTAGAAAACACAAATACACACATCTCAGTTTAATTACATAACTCAGGCAGGTAAAAATGCTACACTAAGCTGCAAGAGGTAAATGAATAACCCAGTACATAGAAGGTAACATTTTTACTAATCATGTGACTGTACCCTCTCCTGGGAACTTAATACATTTGAGGTAAGAAGTCGTTGTTTCCAGTTCCCAAAAAGCGGCTTCAGAAGCCACCACTGGCAATTTAAAGGAAAGGGGGACCATTTGTGTTTGGTGGGGGGAGGGGAATGAAGCAGGACACATAATGACTGAACCCTGGGCCGGGTCAGGGAAAGGGATGTGCCACCGTCCAGGCCTAAGGCTACCACTGTGAATGCCACTTGGTCCAAAGTGACACACAGAGACGGGCAGCTTTTTGCATTTCAGAAAATAGTCCTCCCATCATCACAATCCTCGGCTACAATGGGACTGATTTTCCCTGAGACTCCTTCAAATAACTTATTATTATGCTCTCACACATTCCACCTCCCACTGTGCAGCAACGTAAGTTACTGAGTGCTTCCAGAAACACCTGTCCATTCAGTTCTCATAATTCAGTTCTCATGATCGCCCTGGGAGTCACAGGGGGAAATGATAATGTTATCAGGCCCGTCTTACAGACTGGGTAAAGGAGCAGATCCAAAGTCACCCAATCAGTAAATGGCAGGACGAGGACCATAATGCAGAGTGTCTGCTACTTTCTAATCAACCATGAAAACTGGCTACTGAAATTGAATCACTAAATTCCACACCTGGAACTCATAATACATCGTATGTTGACTAACTGGAATTTAAGTAAAAACTTGAGAAAAAAATATGGAAAAAAAAGTTGAATAACAATCAGTGCTAATGGAATGAATGAGTGAATTAATGAATAAATAACCAAATGAATAAATAAATGAATTTGGCTCCCAAAATTTACAAAACGCCACCAAAAAGAAGTCAAACCACCTTACTTTTCATGAACTTTGATCACTCTGTGAACTATTGGAATGTCTCGTCCTTCAACTTTAAAGACCACGATTTCACCAGCTCTAATAGGATCTTCCCGGAAGTTTGTCAGGAACAGAAGGTCGCCCCTGTGAAAGGCTGGCTCCATACTGCCACTGGGAAGAAACGCAAATCACATCCCATTAGCTTGGGTTTACAGGGAACAACTCAGTTCAGGAAGATATAAAACCGAACATATCAGTGAAAGTCTCAGCCTCCGTGAATCGTCAGGTAGGTCGGGAGCTAACAACCCAGGCACGGGGTTCCCTTCTGACTGCTCATGATGACGACATCAAGTGAGAAAGGAAATGACTTCTTCTTAGATTAAGCAGGAAAAGGATAGTAGCAGGCCTCTCTTGTGCTTTGTATTAGGTAGAAAAAGACCCAAGTATACTGTGAACTCTTTGAAGTCAAAGTGCCAATTTTTAGCCTCAAAAAAAAAAAGTCCTACATCTACAAATACATCAGTATTTCATTCAGAAGCGCAGACTCGGAAAGCTGGTTGATAACGAGGGCAATTCTTGCGGTTCATGGCTCATCCTTAGCACCCAGGACCTGGGCATTCCCATTCAAGGAAGAGAAGCAAACAAATGAAAGCCTTGGGAGAGTGATCTGTCCGAAAACCGAGCTGAGGGTTGGGACAAAAGTCAAACCCAACTCTTGAGACTCCTGTGGCTTCATCCTTTATTTTTTTTTTAAAGATTTTATTTATTTATTTGACAGAGAGAGACACACCAAGAGAGGGAACACAGCAGGGGGAGTGGGACAGGGAGAAGCAGGCCTCCCTCGGAGCACGGAGCTGGATGCGGGGCTCGATCCCAGGACCCTGGGATCATAACCTGGGCAGAAGGCAGACACTTAACAACTGAGCCACCCAGGCGCCCCCGGCCTCATCCTTTAGACCATATTCTACAGAAAGCCCAGTTTTAACAAATGTTGACAGCTTTTGATGTGGAGGTCAATAAATAATCCCACATGGCACTGGTTTAAACCCATGCCAAAAATCTTCAATGGATTCAAAGTGAACTGTAATCTAGGAGAAGCTGAAATTATCAAAACAGAATTCATTTTCCATACGCTCATGCTTTGCCTTAATGCATGAGAAAATAAATAAGACACAAAATATTGCAGTATAGGGCCTGTATGATAAAAAACCAGCAAGAAGTTTGTTGAGGGCAGGACTCAGGGAGGAAGAACCAGACTAGTGAGTGTTTTAAAGGAAAATGTGAGTTCGTAACGGGAGCAGCTCAAGAAGTTGGCCCTCCTGTCTCTCCTGGCCCTGGACCACCTTAAACTTGTCAGCACATGCAGATCAGCAAAGAGAAACACAGCAGAGACTGGCCTGTCACCAAGTACCTGCTAATATGTTTATTTTTAATTGAAACCAGTGACACAAAGTATCACAATAGAGCTAGCATTCAAAAATAGGAAATCTGAATAAAAAACATAGGGCTAGAAATATAAATGACTATGAGGGAAAGAAAGAGGAAACAATTAGGAACTACAGCTAGAAAAACCTTCTGGATAAGTCTCAGAGGCAGAAGAGTACAGTGTGTCATCAAGAGTCATTATTGTGTCCCATGAGAAAACCACTGCTTTGAAATGTTTCACTAATATCAACTTACGCTTGCTTTCCTCACGAGCCAGGGATTTCCCAAAGGTCAGTGTTCCCCAAGGTCACACATCTCTCATGATGTCAACAGTTTATGTTGACAAACCAAATTGTTTTAGAACTATCAAGGATGCTTAAAAAAAAAAAAGTCCCTACGGACTGCAATGTTACACCAATTTCTGCGAACAAGTGTGTGTCTGTGGTTTAAAGAAAACCAGAACATCTAGGATCTAGTTTTGGTTCTGCCAAGAGTAACTGCAAGATGCAAGAGGCCTGGCCTTCAGGGGCCTCAGGCTCTTTATCTGTTAAGTGAGACGGCCCATCTCAATTAGAAATTTTTAATTTCTTCAAGATTTTATTTATTTATTTGAGAGAGAGAGAGAGAACACGGGCAGGGTGAGGGGCAAAGGCAGAAGCAGACTCCCCACTAGCAGGGAGCCCAATGAAGGGCTCCATCCCAGAACCCTGAGATCATGACCTGAGCTGAAGGAAGATGCTTAATTGACTGAGCCACCCAGGCACCCCAGAGGTTTTTAATATCTTAAAAAAAAAAGAAGAATTAAAATCCATTCTTCAAATGAAATCTTACCAGGATGCATACCCATATACAATACATAAAAATGGTGCCGCCATAACCAAAATAAGGCTGAGGTGTCTAGAATCCACGTACTTGATCCCCTTCTCCCTCCTAACCTATCCACTGGACCCCAGGGCTCTCCTAGAGCACAGTGTGAACACCAGTGAACTAGAGACCCGTATGCTCTCCTAAGGCTCCTCAATTTATGAAAGCAGTGAGTCTCTAGAATAGGCCCCTTGACCAGTCACACAAGGGCAACCTGGTGAAGCTAGGGTCCTGGCTGAAGCCCCACGATGCGGCAGCAGGGTCCAGTAGAGGGAAAGGAACTGGTTTGGGAGCCACGAACCCTGCGTGCTGGCCTTGACTCTTGCACAGGCCAGCGGTGACCCTGCCCCGGCCACTGCTACGCCTACCGTGCCACCTGTAAAACACACACAGGCTCCATTCCCATACACAGCAAGGCTCGATGGTCTAGGACGCACTGGGCAGGGAGCCTCCTGAAGCACCTACGGGCTCCCGAACGTGGTTAATAGCAAACTGATTACGTTTTCCCCTTGCATGACTTCACAGCTATTTGAAGTTAACTAAAGTATTAACTTTTCTAAAATTAACACCCTGTGCTTTAGAAGCTAATGGTCTCAGGAGCGGGGGGAGCCTACAACTGTGTTGCAGAAGCAGTTTGAAACAACACAGCGCACTGTGCTGGGCACTGGGGAGGGACACTTCCCTGTCGGGCAGGTACAAAGGAAACCAAATCATAGTTTTAAATGACTGATGTTCAAAGTCAATTTGTACACGCATAATCATGTAGGATTGTTATTTTAGGTACATTAAAGCATGAAAATACAAAAGCAAATATACTGCACTGGAGCATTAGCATCCAGGTGATAAAAGCTCTAAAGTGTGTGCCGAGAAAGATGAGATGTTTCAACAAAGACCAGAATGAAATGAAAACAGGTATCAACAAAGAAAATTCTGACACTATCCAGTGAAAATACTGAGTGTTAGCTGTCACGCAGGCTTTCGCTCAGGCAACACTGCTCCTCTGTCACAGGCAGAGTGTGACAGCAGTGTGACGATGTGTGGAACCTACCTCAGCACCACCACGATCGGGCTCTCGCTGCCGGTGAGGACAATCAGGCCTTTCCAGATCATGAGCGCAGAAGACACGATCATGGCAAAGTTTAAAACCTGGTAATAGAGCTGGAACGAGAAAGGCCAAACCCAAAGTGAAAACCAAAGGAAGAATATGCATGAACCCAAAGCTGGAGATGAACTTGTTTACAACGAAACAAAACAAGAAGCTAGGCTGTCATTTTAGGATATTAAACTAATTCACCCAAACTACAAACTCAGGTAGTATTTCAACTTTTGTCCATGGAATGAGCCTTCCGTATATTGTCTCTCTTTCAATGAGCAATGAGAGAAAAAACCCAGAGCAATCCATGGGACCTACTTTGTTAAAGCCTCGGTAAGACTCTACTCACCTGCCTGGGGTTTCCCAGAACCTTCAACCCTGAAGAGCCCCATTACTCCAGTTCTCCCCCGAGGGCCTCCTACTCTAGTGCCGAGAGTGTCGTCAGACCTGAGAGCCTGATGCACGCAGTGTGGTTCACACAGAACCACTCCTTAGCTCCCTGGTCAAGAGGCCTCAAATGAGGCTTCAGGGTCCTAGAGTACTGAGCAATGAGGCTGTTCTGCATCTGAGATTACATTTCAAAGTGAACAAAGCCTTTAAACACCTGGATATTTAAATTTTCCATAAATGTTTTAATAAGTAAAACGCAAACAATATCTGGTTAAGAACATAGGCACAAAGCCACACAAGAGGCCATCTAGTTCTAAGCTGACCTCGCTCCACTTTAGACCCCTGAGTTAAGATCCATAGGGCTTGTCCCGCCAAAGCTTGAGGCTCTTCCTTGCTGACCGGGGCCTGGCACTCCCAAGCCCTGGTGACTACAGTGGGGGAAAGCAACAAGTGCCCACATCACAACACCCTATATTGAACTGTGGCTAGGTTTTGGGCCAGATGTCTCCGGTCTTCCAAGAGGCTTTAGGGACAAAAGTCACTGTGCCTACTACTACCTGGAATGTAAGTCCCTCAGGCACTGCCCTCAGTGCCCTCCAGGAGGGCTCCTTACTCTAGCACTTGCCTCAATCTTCTCCTCACAACCCTTGTCCTGGGTGATCCGAAGAGCCATGTACATGGCCTACCCAACACTCTGTTGTCTCGATTCTTAGACATCCTCATCTCCAAAGTCCTTCTCCCTCCACCCGAACCAACCACTCTCAACAACATCTGTGGAACTGAAACTGCTCAAGCCCCATGTCTCCAATTCAACTATCCCCCTCGACCTGCCCACGCACCCCTGTTCTGCTGCCATACGTGCTCGCCTACATGGCAGGACTCTTGTCACCCCCCCCCATTTGTTCCACACACTCTACCTTCTAAACATTTCTGGAATCTGTTCCATTCTCTCTATCCCCACTGGCACCACTCTCATCCAAATCAGCAGCAGAGCCCATGGGGCAACTGTTAAGGGCCTGCTAACCAGTCTCCTGATGTCCATACACACCTCTTCCAATGCACCCTCCACGCTACCCTCTCCACTCACTCACAAATGCACCTCTGGCCATCTGATCATCTCTGTGCCCTGCTTCAAGTGCCCCTCGATTGCATCCCTTCAGTTGCATCCCACTACTCTGAGGATGAATATGGTCTCCATGGCCTTGTCTGGTATATGCCCCTACTCCCTAGCTTCAGCTGGTGAAGCTCACTGCACTCCAGGTACGCTAGTGGTATCCGTCAGTGCTTCAGAGAGCACAGGCACCTATCCACTCGGGATCTTCACCTGGCTATCTGCCCAGAGGCTCTCTCCCTAGACTCCTTAGCATACCTAATGCTCGCTCATCTTAAATCCTACTTTGGGCACCAGTTCCCAAGGGAAGCCCTCCCTGACCCACTAGACTAGGAGTCAGCAAACTTTCTATAAAGGACCACATAATAAGTATTTTATAAGCCATATAGTCTCTTTTGAAATTACTCAACCCTGCCATTGTAGTGAGAAAGCAACTAAAGACACTATGTAAAAGAATTAAGATGTCAGTGTTCCGATAAAACTTTGTTTATAAAAATAGATGGGGGAGGGGGTGCCTGGGTGACTCAGCGGTTAAGTGCCTGACTCTTGATTTTAGCTCAGGTCATCATCTCAGGAACGTGAGACTGAGCCCTACACTGGACTCCACGCTGGGCAGGGAGCCTGCTTAAGATTCTCTCTCTCCCCTCTGCTCCTCCCCCCAATCCTGCCCCTTCCCCCACCCTGCCAGTCTCTAAACAAACAACAGATGGTGGGGTGGAGTTTGCTACTCTCTGCTGTAGACAAGCCTGGGTCCTCCTGTTATATATTCTCACTGCATTCTGTACTTCTTTATACCACCCATCACTATCATGATTATAAATATCATTTTTAATGTGTCTTTTACATTAGACTGTATGTTCCACAAAGGCAAAGATCATTTTGGCCTTGTTCACAGGTGTACGCCAATGTTCAACAGAGGTCTGGTGAAAAGTGAATACTCAATTTGTTGAGTAAATAGTGAGAAAACAACGTTTTTAATATATGGTGGGCACAAACGATTAGTAAGAAAAACACTAAAATCCCCAAAACAACAACAAAAGAGGTAAAAGCTTAAAACTCTTAATTTTCCAAAGAAATACCAGTGGTGAGTAAACAAGAGTGTTCAAACCCAATCCTGCCTCTCCCCTCTCCTCTTCTTTTTTATGCCTAGCAAATTTCAAGTTTCGGGGTATTTTTGTTTGTTTCTTTGTATATTTTTTTTAATATTTTATTTATTTATTTGACAGAGAGAGAGAGAGAGAGAGAGATCACAAGTAGGCAGACAGGCAGGCAGAGAGAGAGGGGGAAGCAGGCTCCTTGCCGAACAGGGAGCCCGATATGGGCCTCGATCCCAGGACCCTGAGATCATGACCTGAGCCGAAGGCAGAGGCTTTAACCCACTGAGCCACCCAGGCGCCCTCATTTTGTTTCTTTGTATTTTTAATGCTAATACTTGGTGCTGGCCAAGGATGCACTGTGGTGAGAAGGCAAGCGGACACAGTCATTCTGAGAGCAATCTGGCACGAGTAACGCGAGCTTACTTTCAGCCCAATAATCCTACTTTAGGAATTCAGTCTACAATAAATGCAGATACGGAATCATGGCCCAACGATATGCACTGTGGTCCTATTTCTAGTAAGAGAGAAAAGGAAATAAATGAGCAGCAACAGAGAAATGATCGACTAAAATAATGGCAAGTTATGGCACTATTTAAAACGAACATGTAGGCTACAGTAAAATCTCCACCAATGGCCAAACAGTTTGTAAAACAGATCCAACGAGTTGCCCTCAAAGGCTGAGAGAGGCCATCTCAGCATGGCGGAATTATGAGTGACTGAATTTTCTTCCTTAAACTATTCTCTATTCTCTAAAGTTTCTGTGATGGGGATGGATTAATTTCAAAGTCTGGGAAAAATAAATGTTTAAAGGAATTTGACAGAATATTAGATGGCTATTAAAATAATTACTTTGAAGAGTGTGACAAAACAGGAACACACAGTCTGACGTGGCAGTAAGGCAGGAAAAGCAGAGCTTATACTGTTCCTACTACACGTCTGTGAAATTATGTCAGTCCAGGTATTTATGCAGGAAACAACTGAGAGTAGGGACATGAAAATGAATTAAAATAACCGTGAAGAGGGACACCTGGGTGGCTCAGTTGGTTAAGCATCTGCCTTCGGCTCCAGTCATGATCTCAGGGTCCTGGGATTGAGTCCTGCCTTGGGCTCCCTGCTCAGCTGGGAGCCTACTTCTCCCTCTGCCCCTCACCTCTGCTCATGCTCGCTCTCTCTCTCCCGCTTTTGCTCTCTCTCTCAAATAAATAAATAAAATTAAAAAAAAAAAAGTGAAGATATTCTGATGTAATAATTGAAAAGAAAATAAATGCAATTCAAAATTAAAGTTATATAACATTAAAAAAAACACCCCAAAACTCTTTGGCTACTGGGTCAATAGCAAATTATGAAACTATCACTAAACCCCCAAAGACAAAGAAGGAAACTGGAGTGCCAAGTGGAAACTGTTAAAGCACTGGGCTATAATACATTAAATTGTTGCTTCCAAAGTAAAATTCGCCTTCCAAGGCACATCAGTCTAAAGTACAGGCTGTTCACTGTAGCTCACATTCAAAAACTTCTCCACCTGCTCTGCCTGATTTGAAGGACTTAATAAATAAATGCTGTTTCATTATGAATTACAGATCTGACTGGGAAAACCCCAAGCCACAGTTCTAACAGAAATTGTCATTTTTAGACAGGTTTTCAAACCATCGGGCCCCACCCTGATAAAAGCAAAGTATAAAACCTTGCCATTTGTGTAATAAAGGCCTGGTACTAACAATATTTTTTCCAGTATGATTTTCTATGCTTGAAAAATTCATTGAGGGGAAGTAAAATCAATTCCTCCAAAAAAAGTCCTTTGAGCAGGACATCTATGGGCTAAACAAATAACTGATTATACAAAAACCTAACAATCAAACTAACTGCAAAACCACAGATCCTATTTCAACACCCTGCCTTTAAGTAATCCTAGACTAATCCAAGTCTAGGATTAAAATCCTGGAATCCAAGGGCGCCTGGGTGGCTCAGTGGGTTAAAGCCTCTGCTTTCGGCTCAGGTCATGATCTCAGGGTCCTGGAATCGAGGCCCGCGTCAGGCTCCCTGCTCAGCGGGAAGCCTGCTTCCCCCCATCTCTCTGCCTGCCTCTCTGCCTCCTTGTGATCTCTCTCCCTCTGTGAAATAAATAAAAAATCTTTAAAAAAAAAAAAAAATCCTGGAATCCAGAAACGTAATTCTGGTTAAACTACTGACAAACTGACTGGGATGTAAGAATTACACCATCACGTTTCACTGGTGCCTTTTGTTTGTCCATCTTTACCTACCGACTTTCTAAGCTCCGCAGTTCATAGCCAAAGCTAAGGTTCAGAAGTAAGCCCACACTCAGTCTTTGTCCACCAAAGATGAAACAGCCAATGTCTGAGAGTTTCAAATAAACACTTCAGACCCAATATTCTGGCAGACAAAGCAGCAGAAATGCCAGTAGCTGTGTTTCTTCCTTCCTCTCTTCCTTACTGCAGAAACAAAGAGTCCTTGTTTTTACATGTGGCTCTTGCCTTACTTTATAGCAAGCTGGGGCAGCAGAGAAAGGAGGTTCCACTTCCATGATTGGCAGAGCATGCATGCCTGACAAGGTGTCAGAGGATGCTATTTTGGAGGGAAAAAGAAAAAGAAACAAAAGGACAAAGCTTAAAAGAAAAAGAAAAAAGTACCAGGAGGAAGCGGATTTGAGCTTCTGCATTTTAATTAGAAAACTAGCAAAACATAGACAATGCAACAGCTACTGACAGGCCTTATCACCAAGAGTGCGAATATACAGATCTTTCAAAAGGCAAACTAGTTTAGGAATTGAGACATTCATCAGAAGGCCTTCTCTGATAGTCTGCAATTATAACCACCAGTAATCAGTACCAGTTTTAGAGACATTTTAAAAACCTAGCCAATTAAGTCTGGAGTTTTAAATAAAGCTCTAATTTCTGGAGGATTTTCTTGGGAACAGCATCAGTTCTCAGGGAATTCGCTGTTGGTTTTTCAAGCTGGTGATAATCAATGCCACAACTCATCTTAATCACAGAAACTCCCAAGAGCTCATCAGCTATGCACACCTAGAAACAACCAGATTCTAAATAACAGTTTAGACTTGGTGACTTGAGTCACCAAACTCTCCCACACTACTGCACTAGTATGAAATTCTATTTGAAAAACAAAACAAAACAAAACCCATATCTCCACAGGCATAAGTTGTGCTATGCCATAGGCATCATCCCACTCCACAATGACAGGATGTGTCAAAACCACGAGAATTTATACCATTTTCTTTTTAAGTGTTTTTGTTTGTTTTAGAGAGAGGGAGAGAGCACGAGGGGGTGAGGAAGAGGGAGAAGCAAAGGAAAAGGAAGAGAGAGAATCTTAAGCAGGCTCCAAGCCCAACAGGGAGCCCCATGCAGGGCTCCATCTGGGGCCTCCGACCTGAGCCTAAATCAAGAGTTGAACACTTAACCCACTGAGCCATCCAGGACCCCCTACACCATTTTCAAAGACAATCAAAATTACCAATAGGATGGTTCCATTTTTCTTAGCATAATTTATTGTTCATATCAATAAGAGTATTAGGATCCATTAGGATCTATCACGCCCTACGGGTCCCCTAAATTCTCTATCTAGAAGCTTAAGCCATCACAGTTTTCCTGGTTGAGAGGCTTCCTTTCCAGTCCCTATTCCCTCTTGCCTTATACTGAAGACTCAAAGACAGCGATGCCGGCCAAGGAGAGAGCAAGAAGGAAGTTTTCCTCTGAGGTCACAGAAGAGTAAGAAATCAACCCCAGTTGCTGAGAGACCCCATGCTAACTGCTTCCTATTATTCAGGTGTAATCAGATGACAGAATCTAAGAGACTAGGGAAGACTCCTGGTATCCCCTCTGGAACACTGAATCAGTCTAAAACGACTGAGCACCCCCAGCGAGACCGCCAGGCACAGGGAGCTTTATTTAGTCCCGGTGCACGGTGGGGAGGACGCTCCCCAGAATGGGAAGAAATTACTTGGGGAGGCATTACTGGACAGTTTCCACTGTCAGAAAGTTCCTTCCTTTCGCCTGCCTTCCCGCCCCTTCCACCCGCCCGCAGCCTTCCTCGGGGCGTCAGGCCTCCAGAGCCTCGCAGAGAAATCCGTTCCCTCTTCCAGAGGCTGGCCCTGCGAACACGTGCATACCGCCGTCACTCACGGCCGCGTCGCCTCGCCTGGCTTTCCCAGCCACATGTGACATCCGTAGGACGAGACTCCTAGTCTCTTCTGCTTCCCGGCCACCCTCCCCTCACTGAGCTCTTGGCGGTGCAAGCCGGCGCGCACCCGTGCCCACACGTGGGTTTGCGCGCATTTGAACCCAGGGCCTCTGAGAGCCGGTGGAGGGGCCCTGGGGGCGCCGTTGGCCCCAGGCGCGGGGCGCTGTCCTTGCCGAAGCCCTACCCAGAAAGCCCCGACTCCCTGCCGTCGCAGCAGGTTCTCGCCCCGGGACGCGCCAGCCGCGCGGACCTCCCTTACCTGACGCTTGTTCATCTTCCTCAGGTCCCCGAAGATGTCCAACCCGGACGCCGGGAGATGCGTCCCCACGGCGCCCGCGCGCACCATGGCGGGCTCTCCAGGGGCCGAGACGGCCCGCAGCTCCCGGTGTCACAGACAGCTGCGGAGCCCGACCCGGCCCCCGCCTCCCAGCCGTTTGTCCTTGCGGGTCACGTGAGCGGCAGCTCGCTCGGGTGTCTGGGAATGGTAGTCCTCCGCGAATCTTAGCCGCCAGTTCGTCTGGAGAGAACTGGGAAGAAGAAAACTACCACTCCCAGAATGCCACGGGGCGAGAGGCTCGTCCAGTGAAGACCCAGGGCTTCTAAGGAGGGCAGCGACGGGACTCAGGAGCCTTGTCCAACGCTTCCGAGCGAACTTGGGAGAGACGGTGATCTTGAATATCGCAGAGACAACTCGGTGAAGTGACTACTCAAGAGGAACCGAATTCCTCAAGACTCTGGTCAGGCGCCAAGAGGACACCTAAAGCTCCCCGGCATTCACCTATCCGTGTATCTTAGCCATTGGATGACTGCGCCGAGTGGAGGCGGGGCCTCTCTGCTGGCCGCCGGCCGGGCTGAATGGGGGAGGAGCCTAAAGAATAACAAGGCTAGTGGGCGGGGCTTAGAAGAGGCGGGATTTTTGAAGTCTCGGAGTTCTACGCTCTGCAAGAAGTAGTAGGATTTTTTTTTTTAGATTATTTATTTTTTTTTTCTTGACAGAGACACAGCAAGAGAGGGAACACAATCAGGGGGAGTGGGAGAGGGGGAATAGGCTTTTCGCGGAACAGGATGACCCGAGTGTAAAGCAGATGCTTAACGACTGAGCCACCCAGGCGCCCCAAGAAGTAGTAGGGTTTGAGTGCAAGGAAGCATCATTGTATCCTCTTGACCATAGCTGTGTTGCAATAAATATTAATTGAATTAATAAATAACCACCTAATTTTATACGTGAAGAAAGAGAGGCACAGAAAGTCTAAAGAACGTGGTCAAGGTTGAGGGTCAGAGTCTGAAACAGAACTCAAATTTTACAATTTACTATTGTAGATTAACTAAGCCATTCATTCACTCAGTTATGCATTATTTATTTCATCCATTTATTCACAAATCTTTCAGAAGCATCTATTATGCACCTGGCCTTTTTCTAGGCACTTGAGAAACATAAGTGAACAAAATAAGAAAAGATCGGTGCCCTCATAAAATTCTCTACATTCTGATAGAGGTAGCTATAATAAATGAGTAAATTATACAGTACCTAGAGGGAAGTGGTGCTATGGAAGTAAGAAAAGTGAATAAGAGGGATGAGGTGCTCTGGGGGTAAGGGGCAGGTTGCAATTTAAAATATCCCAGCGACCCCAGAGTGGCTCAGTCAGTTAAGCGTCAGACTCTTGATTTTGGCTCAGGTAATGATCTCAGGGTCATGAGATCCAGCCCAGAGTAGGGCTCTGCCCTCAGTCAGTGAAGAGCCCCTCAGTCAGTGAAGAGCGTGCTTAAGGTTCTCATTCTTCCTCTCCCTTTGCCCTTTCCCCTGCTCATACTCAATAAATAAATAAACAGATAAATAAAATATTTTTTAAATCTTAAAAAAAAAGATTCTATTTATCTGTTTGACAGAGCGCGTGGAAGCATGGGGAGCGGCAGGGAATGGGAGACGGAAAGCAGGCTCCCCACTGAGCAGGGAGCCTGACGTGGGGATCAATGTGGGGCTCGATGCCAGGACCCTGGGATCGTGACCTGAACTGAAGGCAGACACTTAACCGACTGAGCCACCTCAGCGCCCCCTAAAGAAATCTCTAATTAAAAAACACTAAGTAAATAAAATATCCCAGAAACGAATTCACTATAAAGCTAATGAAAGGTAAACCTTGGGACCCTTTACTTGCAAAGGCCCCTTCCACAGACCTCGAGAAGAAAATGGCAGTATAGTCTTGTAAAATTTTCAAAAGCTAGATATTTGAATTGCTATTTGGTTGAATCTTGTTTCTTTGCATTCCAACCTCACCCCCATCATACGTCTTGTTGGAGGGACAAGGAACATTTTGAGGATCCACCTGAGAAGTTGAGTTGAAGATACATTTAGTTGGAGTTTAGTCGATATATTTGTGTGGTTCATGGTCATTCCTTGCCATCTTGGTGTAGGAATGGTCTTAGCACCAGGCTCTTAAAAACAGGGAAAGAGGCCCTTTGAAGAAGAAGACGAAGCAGAGGTTGTGATATCAACCAGCCATCCTTCCAGCCCACCCCTGACCAAGGGCAGGGTCCACGCTGAACATCCACATGGGCCCTCCATGTATGTGGTTGTGACAGGTGTGATCTCCCCGGACACCCCTCAGGAATCAACTCTTGAGGCTACCTGGCCTCCAATCTTGTCTGTTTGTCTTGTTCTTACAAAGGAAGTCATTAAACTCAAGTGAAGTCTTCAAGTACCATGAAGCAACCGAAAACTCTCCAACCGCACCGCCCAACTGGGGCTCAGCTTTGTCTCTTTGTCTCTGTTCTCAGCTCCTTTTTCACCCTCTCCAGCAGTGCTGTGATATCAAACACAGAATCTTAGCTCCAGGTGGCTTATTTCCTCCAAAGACCTAAGAAAAGGAGTAGAGTTTAATTACTGTAGACCCTTCTGCCAATAACTGGGGAGATCTAGTTTAGTGCCAGAAATCCACCAATCCTCTGCCTAGGTGTTGATTCTGGAGTTGTCTTTGATTTATTGTGTATCTTAAACCAAAACATAGCATTGCTTTATTTATCCTTTTTCCATGGAGAAATAAGCATACTAATTTTCTGAAAGAAATCCCCCCAAACACAGGCTGATGTCATATACCCTCCTTTCCCCCAAGTGCCATAATCAGAAATAAAACTTTAAGAAATCTCCTATACTGCAATTGGTCCACTCTCTTAATTATTGATTTGTCTGCTCCACGGAGCACTAGGAATCCAGAGGTGAATAAGATATGGTTCTTAAATCCATTTGAAGCTGTTAATGTGCAGGGCATGGTTATCACATGGGTAACAGGTGAATGGGGGTGAGGCATAGTAAAAAGTATGCATTCTAGTTTAGAACTGTCCTTGCACATCTGGGTAGCCCTTGTGAGTGGAGTGAGGATTTTTTTTTTAATTTTTTAATTATTTGCCCCAGGGGTACAGGTCTGTGAATCATCAGGCTTACACCTTTCACAGCACTCACCATAGCACAAACCCTTCCCAATGTCCATCACCCACCCACTGAGTGAGGAATTGTTACAGAGGCCACATCAGCTAACATTTTTCCCATATGTGCTTTGCATCAGATAAATGCTTCTTTACACTTACTATCAATTACAAAAACTATATTTTACAGAAAATGGAAAATAAGTCTCAGAGATGATAAGCAGCTTGCCCAATGTCACTGAGCTAAGAAAAGACAGAGGCAGAACTCGAATCTGGCTCCGTCAAATCCAAACTTATGCTCTCATTCCCTACACCACACCATGTCTCCTCTGTTCTTTTCTGCCATTCGAAGCCCCTGGGACTGCATGAGCAGACACAGTCCCAGGTGGGAATTTCAACTTTCAGTTTCTAAGTTCGAACTACTGCCTCCAGACAGATGGTATTAGAAACCATCATGAACACGGCAGAATCTTGGGATCCTGGTCTACTTGAGCTGGATGGAGAGAGGTAGGACTCATTCTTTTTTTTTTTTTTTAAGATTTTATTTATTTATTTGACAGAGAGAGAGAGAGAGAGGTCACAAGTAGGCAGAGAGGCAGGCAGAGAGGAGGAAGCAGGCTCCCCACTGAGCAGGGAGCCTGATGCGGGCCTCGATCCCAGGACCCCGAGATCATGACCTGAGCCGAAGGCAGAGGCTTTAACCCACTGAGCCACCCAGGCACCCAGGACTCATTCTTAAATGGAGCCCAAACAGGAAGACATCAGATGGATGACTTGGAATTTGGTCAGTTCCAGCAGGAACCCTGGAGCTGGTCTGGCTGGGCACGAACGAGTTGCTAAGTGTCAGGTCTGAATCAGAAACACCTGGCTAATGGTGCCAGACACCAACATTCTGAGCTGCTCTGTGCCTTTGCCGTCGACTGCATCTGTGGAAGGATACGCCTCAGAAGAGCTACACTGTTCCTCAGGGACGTCAGCATCAGAGCGTGGAAATTTGGCTGCCTCTCCCTCCTCCTCCATCTATCGCCCACCTGCTGCCTAAGTGCTCCTGTCAAAATAAGCCATTTCTCCAGCTGCCACCTCTTCCGTCCCACCCAGCCCTTCTGATTACTTCCCTAAGCCTGACAGTTGTTGCAGCCACCCAGGAGGGATTTTATACGAAGTGTCAGAAATAGTAACAGGAAGAGGGGAAGGAAGATGACATTCGCTAGCCGAAGATGCCCATCTCGGTCTATGCCCCATGCCACTTGGCTGTCATGTGAGAGTCGAGAGCTTTTAAAACTTGGCTTCTCAGTTTAGTGCTATTTAAAAAAAAGAGAAGAAGAAGTTAGGGAGACATTTTCTTACATTTGCTCCATCCATGAGGCTCAGTACTTTCTGCAAGAGTTGGAGAGACACAGGAAGGTGATTCCCTGTTGCTGGGCCCCCGGAACAAGGTTCGGGAGACGTGTGCTGCTCCTTGCTGTGCCCGTGCACGGCAGTATCACCGCAAACCACCCACCTTCTGCCTCAGGCCTCAGTTTCCTCGTCTGTAGAAACAAAGTCGTGGCCTCTCGTGTTCTAGGGCAGGTATAGAATTCAGTCATGGCCCCCAGGGAGCAAAATGTAACTATCTTTTCCTATAGCTTAAAAAGTTATATTAAAGGGGCGCCTGGCTGGCTCAGTCGGTTGAATGTCTGGCTCTTGGTTTCGGCTCACATTGTGATTTCATGGGTCGTGGGATCGAGTCCTGCCTCAGGCTCTGCACTCACTGCTTGAAGATTCTCTCCTTCTGCCCCTTGTACCCCTCTCTCTCTCAAATAAGTAAATAAATCTGAAAGAATAAAAAAGGAAAGTTATATTAAACCCCCCCCCTTCTTCCTGGTTTGCAGCTACTTAATAAATCACTTTCGGTTCTAAAACTGGGTCAATTAGAGAGTATTTAAATATTCTCCCCTACCCCTCGCTCTCCACCCCGATGACAGCTGAGTTAAGGGAGGCAAATCTGGACTTTCAGGGGCTGTTGTTTGCATCTGCTTCTCCCTCTTGATCTGTCTCTCTCCTGTTCTAGCATCCTTGACAACGTAGTTTGTCGGATCTGGTCCTTGGACGTGAGCTCTTCCACTGCTGAGTCACTGGCTTCCGTCCTTGCTGCCCCATCATTGAGGTGCCTGAAGTTCTGTCATGGCCTCAGTCTTCAAATACCCATGCTTCACCTGAAGCCCCAGGCTTGGGGATCTACTAGTTCTGCTCTTTGGGTCCTTTCTTGGCAAGCTTCCAGAGTCTTCCTGACTCCCGAGGAGTCTTGGCACATCACTCAGCTGCATTTGGCCTTGAAACCGTCCTTCTCCTTCTATTCTGTTATCTCCCATCACTGTGGCCCAAGGGACACGGGCAAGGTGCTCAGAGGTCCCGCTGATGCACTTCCACTTTGGAATGACCGATTTTAGAAACCAGCATGTATCTTTTATACCTCGCTCCACCTTCAGGACTCTGCTGGAAGGGGGAAAGCAGAGTCAGCTCTTGGGATCTGTACTGGGTCTGCTCTAACTTCCCTCTCCATGCCCGGGCTTAAAGTTTTCAAAGGGATTCAAGAGACAAAATAGAAAGCATCTTTTTGTTCTTACGTCTGAATGGTACCTTTGATCTTAGAAGTCAAGAATTCACCACCTTAGTCTCAGATTCTGAAGTGACCCCTTATTCCCCAAAGGGGGTAATTCATCTTGGGCCATTTATGATATGTTGGGGCAAAGACAGAGTCTTGGGGTATAAAAGAAGATACTAAGAAGTAGGACATGGACAGAATGGCTAACATTAACAATACAAGAAACAACAGGTGTTGGCGAGGATGAGGAGAAAGGAGAACCTTCGTGCACTGTTGGTGGGAATGCAAGCTGGCACAGCCACTCGGGAAAACAGTATGGAGGGTCCTCAAAAAATTAAAAATAGAAGTACCCTATCGGCAATTGCACTACTAGGTATTTACCCAAAGGATACAAAAATACAGATTTGAAGGGCCACATGACAGAGTGCTTGCTTGCAGGGCATTTTGTGGTAGAAAGGAGAGAGAGATAATAAACAAGTAAATATAAATAATTAGGATAATTTTAGATGTATATAATATTATGAATGATGACGAGCCAGCCCTGACATCTAAATCTCAGGAAGATTTAGAATCTGTTTTTTTGTCTACCCTCTGGGGCAGGACACTTCTGGGGCATGGCCGCTCCTGGGAGGTAGCTCAGGGCAGTAGAGGCACAGACCAGCATCCAAGCAAGCCCTCAGCTTCTAAGAACAGTGTATGGAGACAGGCCGAGGGCCAGGAGCAGCCCCAGTGTTCCAACAGGATCCTGATCTCGGCCACAGGTCCTGGCAGATTACCGGCCCCTGGGGGCTGACCTCAGTGCCTGTCTCGTTGTGGCATTAGTGGGCCTGTCCAGGTATGGGCACCATACACAGTTCGCACAGAAAGTCTTTGCCTCCGGATCTGGGTCTGCCTGCAGTCGTGTTTCCTCGGGAATCACACACGAAGAGACAACCGAGAGAAGAGGAGGACCCAGTGGGAGGTACGGGGCAGAGCAGAGCTGAGAGATGGAGAACCCCGACCACGCTGAGTTCCAAAGGTCCCCTCATTCCTGTCCCGGGCTCCACGATACCTCGGGTATTTTTATCATAAAATCTCCTTGTGGTTTAACCTGAGTAAAACTAGGTTTCTGTCACTGGTTATCAATAAAGTCTTACCCAATACAGAACATTCTTACAATTGTACAGGTAGACTCATGTGGAAATGGGGAGAATGGGGAAGAAGCTGCCGGCTTCAGTGGCTGAAGGAAATGGTGGGCTGTCAACCATCCTCCCTGGCTCCTTCTCCCCACAGAGGCTCTCCGCAGCCAGAAGCAAGAAGCGTCATAGCTCAAGAGCCAACTCACTCAGAGCTGGTAAATTGGTCACAGAACAGATGCTACGTGGAATGGTACTTAATTTCATTAGCAATTTTGCATTTGCCAAAATATGTTTTTGCCAGAAGTGCCAGCACATCGGAGTTGTGCATTTGTTAAAATTGAACACGATCCCAGGGAGCTCTGGAGAGGGTCACCGGCCACCGGGCAGACTGTCCCCCAACTCCCCACAGCAGGAAGGGGACACAGTGGGCCCCACAGCCTGGGGCTTCCTGGGAGACTGCGAGCCCCTCTGAGTCCCACACTGAGCTGGGTCAGTCACACTGATGGCTTGTCACGGATGGATAAGAGCCCAGCAGGCTCGGTAAGGCTTTGTGGGGCCCCAACCTAGCAGCCAACAGCTGTGGGAAGAGGGGAGGCATTACCTGCCCAGCTCCACGGAGAGAAAGGAAAGGAATCACTTAATTCTGGGGGTGGTGGGGATTATGGAGGATTCTAACTGGTTTGAGAGCTATACCATCCCCTGAGGCCAGGAGTAAGGGGAGCTGTGACTGTACCCCCCTATAGGACCCCATGATTGGGAGGCTGTGGTGGGAGAAGGGCTGTTCTCCAAAGGGGTATAGTGTTCCCATTAGACAGAAGAGGTTCCAGGCAGAACCAGAGGACAGACACTTACTCTGTAGGAGTCCCTGCATTTTGCAAAAGAGGAGGCAGAGGCTCAGCAAGTAGATGGAAACCAGGAAAGAGCAGATTCCAGATTAAAAAGAACCGACGTGGTCTGGATACATTACACAGTTTCCAGACCAAGCATGGAGACAAAGTTCTGACGACTAGTTTGACTTTAGGGCAGAATATTTGAAAGCAGGATCAAGATGATGGGAAGGGAAATCTGGAATTTTCCCTTAAGAACCAATTACTCTTGAAACAGTACCTCCCCTATGGGAGATGATCAAACACACTGAATTTCACAACCTGGCAGTGTGTTGTTATTTTCTCTTTCTTCTCAACCTCTCTTTGTCTCCTTGCTAGAGTTTGCAATGCCATGCCTGGGGCCGACTCAAGCTTCAGAGCTTCCAGGGAGGGCAATCAGGACAGCAAGCCCAAACCTACATCTCCTGTGGGCTCGCAGTCGGCTGGGCAAGCAGGACTCAGACACAGTGAGCAGAATGCAATATAAACCCCGCTTTGCGGGTTAAACGCCCAGGGCCGGTGCCTGCCGCCAGGGGGCAGTCGCGGTCTCCACCGCACACCGCTCAGGAGGGGCCAGTTCTGTTTGCTGCTGTTGGGCACAGGCTTCCCCTTCACCCTGGGGTAGCTCCAGTCCCTGGGCGTGGGTCCGACCTTACCTGCCTACAGCTGTGCCCTCCTCCTTCCTTGGTCTCTTCCCCCATCCCTGTGCCCTGATCACTCACAGCCTCCGTACTGCCCTCTGGCTACCCGGACCCTCGCTCTGTGCCTGCCCAGACTCAGAGGAACCCACCCTGCCCTTTCCAACCCTGGCCTTCCTCCCATCCCCCAGGGTCCTAAGATCAACCGGAAGTACCGATGATGGAAACCCCAAAGAGCAGAGAGGCATTTTCCTGGTCCAAGAAGGCCTTGGTTAGCAAAATATAAGGAATATCAAACTGTTAAAAAAAAAATCAGCTAGAAACACTTGCATTTTGATCGATATGGCAGACTATATATTCGGAGAGAACCCTTTCGATACAGCACGCTGAATTTGGCTTTTAATTTAATGCACAGTTGAATTGTCAGGAAAGTAAAGAAAGCCCTCAGAGAGCAGAAATAACAACAAGGTTTGAACCCAGAGGGCAAGTGATGCATGGCTGGTATTTTTTGACCCCTGGTGGCCTGGAGCTCGGATTTTAATGGGCACATGCACAGGGGACAGGAATATCCAAGTATGCGTTTCCAAAATGTTTTTAAAAACACACATGCAGATACATAATGAGCCCATGTCAAAGTTCCACTTGACTTGTTAATGAGAGAACCAGCAGGATGACAAAGCCAGTTCAAGGGAAGATACAAGAAGTTCATGTGTGTGTGGCTAGACAGGCGACAGAGATATGTAGATAAAAGGTCGGGTTGCCATTTCTAAATTATATTTTTTTAAATGGTTTAATATCCTACAGGACAAAAAAAGGTTGCAACTTTTATTTATTTATATATTAAAAAGATTTATTTATTTATTTGAGAGAGAGTGCGTGGG
>LNAC01000015.1:12127181-12160391 GCA_002007465.1 Ailurus styani | reverse complement strand
TTCTCCTCCATTCAAGAATGATTTGGGCGAATATCGTTATTATTTTGGTTTGGGTTTGGTTTGGTTTTTACCCAATGAGCTGTATATAAAATAACCTGGCATAGCTTAAATTGTGTGTCTCGCCACTGACAAGGAATGGGGTAGAAGTCACGAGAAAATACATTCTATCATAGTAATCTTGCTTTGAGACTCTTCCCTGCATTTTTGACCAGGTTGGGGCGTCTTCCTCTGAATGAGTACAGGTGACCTGCACGGGAACAAGGCTCTAAGTCCACGCGTGCCCTCCGTGGTCGATGAGCCCATCTTCCCCAGTGCCTCTCATCGGCTGAACTTCATCTTAATTCACAAAATAGTATATTTCCTGTCAGTTTCGCGCTTACGGGTCTCTGTGCTAGTATAGCTGCCAGCCATTCATCTGGCAAATAAAACGAATCAGGTCTTCTAGGTCTGTTTGTCTCCGTGAAGCCCGCTGAAGTGCTATTAGCAGAAGTGTTTTCCTGAACTGAAGCATGGAGGTTAACAGGGACCAACGTTTGAGAACAGCAAACACAGTCCAGCTGGTGAAAAGCAGGGACGAAACCGTGTTCTGTAATTACCTGTTTGGCCAGAAATCGTGTGGGTGTCTGGGGAGAGCTTGGTGGCGAGGGCCCTCCCCGAGTGCCTGCTGCCCTTCTTGGCGTCCGTCATCAACCTTGGCAGTGACTGTTCATCTTCTCACCACCTGTGCCGGGAACACAGAGGACGTGGAAAACAAAACCCTGAAGGTCAATTCACCCAGCACTGCTTCTCCTCATCCCTAGGGATTCTTCTAAAAGACTCGGGAGTATATTTTTTAATGTATTATTTTGGACTTGGTCTTCCCCAGCAGGCTGATGGCACGCCTCGTCCTCACCGTCTGAAGCAGGGACATTGGAGCCCAGCCTGCATTTGCTGCCTGGCTCCAGCCCATGGCAAGTGTATTTGTTGGCTAGAGCTACCACCCCAAAGAGTGACAAGGGGGGCGGTGCTTAAACAACAGACATTTATTCTCTCTGAACAAAACAATTCCGGTGACTGGGTGGCCCAGTCGGTTCAGGAGCTGGCTCTTGATTTTGACTCAGGTCATGATCTTGGGGTCGTGAGATGGAGCCCTGCATTGGGCTCTGTGCTTTAGCGGAGAGTCTGCTGAAGATTCTCTCTCTCTCGCTCTCCCCCTGCTCACTCTCTCTCTCTCTTTAAAATAAATAAATCTTAGATAGATAGATGATAGATAATAGGTAGGTAGATTGATTGATTGATAGATGTTTCAGGAAAAATCAAAAGCCTTCAGACTCTGCCCCATGCTCATAAAGTAAGCCCAGTTCCGGAGCCTGCCATTCAATCCAGTTGTATCAGGAGAAGTGAGAACAGGAGACTGAACAGTAGAGAGGGAACGATGTCAAGAGAAGTCAGGATCCCAAACACAAGGTTTTGGGACTCTGTTGCTCAGGAGTGGGGTCTGGAGCTTGGGGCACCATGGGATTCTTGACCTCCCCTGTGGTTCAAAGTGTTTCCTGCCCAGAGCATCTCTGTAACCCCCCACAAAGACACTGCAAGGAAAAGAATCCCAATTCTGACACAATCAACTAAAATGTTTCATGGAGAAGGCCACGCCAGCTGGGTAAATTAGATGCCTTTTTCAACCATGACCTGGTTGGGCCAGTTTTCATAAGAGCCTTGGGAAGAGGGAACTGAGGCAGATCCGGTCTTCAGGTGCCTGCTGAATGGTCTTGAAATAGGGGCACGTGCTGATCAGAAGCCAGGCTTCAAACACCACCGGAAGTCTTCGGAAACCACTCTGCTTCAGCAGACGTCTCTCTACCTAGTTAATTCAGATTCAGCATGTGTGGTTTCTTGCTTACACCCACACCAGCCCCAGCTGTCTCTTATCTTGGTTTTTTTTCAGACTTGGGATTTTCCCATTTCTTTAGCTCAGATTTCGTCACTGATTGTGGACATTTCCTTCCTGACCGAGGTCCTTCCCCAGCCATACTTGACTCTTTAATCTGTCTACTCATGTCTGACGTGGCACTGGTGTCTGTCCCTAGCTTCAGTATTTCTGGTCAGTGTGTGGATTATAGAAAGACTCTTTCCTGAGCAATGGGATGATTAAAATCAGATTAGTAACCAGGGCTCCATGGGAACTGAGGGGGTTTGAGGCAAACCAGACCAAAAGCTGAGACAGAACCTAGAGAAGAACATGGACGTCGAAGAGAAAGGCAGGGCCATCAGAGATTGAAAAACAATAGGAATCCTGGATAAGCAGGCCAGCCAGACTTTCCAGAGGTTCAGGAAAAGCAGGTCAGGAAACGGAAAAGTCTGGCCACAGCCCAAATGCAATATTGCATGCACTATTGTTGAAGACAAATGACTGTGGAAGTCAAAAACAAGAAAGCCTTGACCCTAAGGCAAACATTTAGCCCATCAGAGGAAATTTCTAGAGCTCTTTCTTGGGGAATGGTCAAGGTGATGGAGATAGGAGGTGGGTAAGTGCACCTGCCTAGACATGAAAGCAGGGAGGGCACAGGTAGCCATGATGGGAGGCTATGAACACCAGCCTTCTCCTTGGTCCCCTCCACCCCTTAGCACTCAGCCAGGCCACATGGATGGAGCTGGAAGCAGCCTCATGTGCACAAGCCTCTCAGCTACACATGGGGTCCCAGCCACTATCAGACCATCTCTCTTTGGGCCCCAACAGCTCCACTGATTGGATTTTGAGAAAGGGGCATTGCCAGGAAACATCGGCAATGTTCCATCCCATGGGCTTGTTCTGCTGCAGCTGCACTGCATTTTCGAGGACCATCCAAACGACAGAGTGGGTCAGAAATCCCATGTTAGACATACCAGAGAAGCTGTGGCCCCAAATAAGAATGACTCCCCTATGCAGGGCTCTGATGTGCCTTGCTGCACACCTGAGTAGGTCTGCGGTAGAGATGCTGAGACCTGGGCATTACCAGCAGGGAGAGGAGAGAAGCGCCTTTCTGCTGGTGGCGTGGAGCGGTCAATGGAGGTGGAGTGAAGGGGAGGAAGCAATTCCCACCACAGCAGCAGTTTCTACCACTTCCATAAAAATGCACTGAAAAAATGGTGGGCTTGGAGGATGAACGCGCTCTCGAGTCCCAGCCAGGGCTGGCTGTGGCTTC
Organism: Ailurus styani; assembly: GCA_002007465.1. Taxonomy (NCBI): domain Eukaryota; kingdom Metazoa; phylum Chordata; class Mammalia; order Carnivora; family Ailuridae; genus Ailurus; species Ailurus styani. The sequence continues at coordinate 12,157,230 of LNAC01000015.1, read as the reverse complement.
TTGTGACGTGAGGAGAATGGTGCACCTGTGGGACAATTTTGCACTTTGCCGTCTTGAATGGCAGCTGTCTTTTGGATAGCAGTCCCTCCATTTGTGTTAAAGATATCTTTCATAACATCTTCTTCCACAGTGGATAATACTCTCCCAGAAAGCCTCTGGAAGTGCCTTATTAGAAACTTATTTTGGGGACACCTGGGTGGCTTAGTCAGTTAAGTGTCTGCCTTCAGCTTGGGTCATAATTCCTGGGTCCTGCTCCCCAGGGAGCCTGCTTCTCCCTCTCCCTCTGCTCCTGCCCACCCTGCTTGTACTCTCCCTCTCTCAGATGAACAGACACATAAATAAAATCTTGGAGCACCTGGATGGCTCAGTTGGTTGAGCATCTGCCTTTGGCTCAGGTCCTGATCCTAGAGTCCTGAGATCAAGTCCGGCATAGGGCTCCCTGCTTAGTGGGGAGTCTGCTTCTCTCTCTCCCCCTGCCCTCTCCCCCTGCTTGTGCTCTCTGTCCAATAAATAATAAATAAAATCTTTAAAAAGAAAAAAATCCCTTCCTTTAAAAATTTTTAAAATTAAAAATAAAGAAATCTTTTATTTATTTTTTTTTTAAAGATTTTATTTATTCATTTGACACAGAGAGAGAGATTACAAGTAGGCAGAGAGGCAGGCAGAGAAAGAGGAGAGAGGAGGAAGCAGGCTCCCTGCTGAGCAGAGAGCCCGATGCGGGCCTCAATCCCAGGACCCTGGGATCATGACCTGAGCCGAAGGCAGCGGCTTTAACCCACTGAGCCACCCAGGCGCCCTAAAGAAATCTTTTAAAAAAATCTTTTAAAAAATAAATAAAGGAAAGGTGTTCTACAATGAGCTGTGTCTCTTGCTCCCAGTGAATTCATCTGTTGAAGTCCTGACCTTTGGGACCTCGGCACGTGGCCTTATTTGGAAATGGGGTCATTACAAAGGTAATTAGCTGAGAGGATATCACACTGGAGTTGGGTGGGTCCCTAATTCAATAGGACTGGTGTCCTTATACATTTGGGGAATTTGACACAGAGATGCAGGCAGGGAGAATGCCTTGTGAAGATGAAGGCAGAAATCAGGGTCATCCAACGGAAGCCAAGAACCCTGAAGACGGCCACCAAACTTCCAAAAGCAAGGAGATCAGCATGGAACAGATTCTCCCTCATGGCTGAGGGCTTGTGGACACCTTGATCTTGGACTTCTGGCCTTCAGGACTGTGAGACAATAAATTTCAGGTGTTTAAGCCGCCCCCCCACCCCAGGTGTGGCATTTGTTACAGCATCCCTATGAAGCTCATACAGAAGGCACTGGCATAGATGTGAAAGATAAAGAACAACTTAAACGGAGCTTCCCAGGGACATTTAATAATTGGAGAGATTCTGGGTGTTGAGAACGGGTAAGAGCATATAATCAAAGGAGAAGAAATAGTTCACCTTCTAGGAGTGTATTCTCTCACTGGAGAAATAGGACATGCATCCAGGAGTCAAGACTTGGGACTCTGACCTATTCAGCCTTCGCGTTCCTTTTTTAAAAATGGCACCATTAACATCACGATGTCAAGTCTTAAGTTTTGGTTCCTAGTTCTTTCCCCCATGTGAACTAAATCCCCTGACCCAAAACCAATGGTCAGGTGTCCCAGAAGCAGCCTTCTGAGGTGGTGGAGAGTCCTCTGTCCTCTGTGTGGAAGGTTCCCCTCTTTCCCACTCTCCTTGGAGACATTTGCAGGGAAGGGAGAGTTCAAGTGGATTTAGCGTGTTCATTGCTTGGACATGCCCCAGGGGTCCGGTGCCCCACTGGTCACTGGCACTGAGCCCTCTCCGTGGAACACCAAGGAGAGCGTTAGGCCACGGAACGGCTCAGAGAGTCCTGTGAGCTCGCTGAGGGAGAGCGATGTCCCTCTAGCCAAGAGGCAAGTATCAAGTGGACTGGGGTTACTCAAAGGGCCGCAGCCTCTGTTCTGTCATTGCACCTTTGTTCTCAGGACCTGGAGTCCCTGCCCTAACGACTGCATCCTACTCTTTGAGTACCAAGTAAGAACAAAGGGCCAAGAATCAGCTGACCTTGGTTCAACCACTTACCCGTCCATTACTAGCTGTATGACCTTGGGCAAGCCACTTAACCTCTCTGAGTATCACTTTACTCAACGATATTATGGAATTAATAGTAGTGCCTTTGGGTTCAGTCAGGTAAAATAGTCCATCCAGGGGCGCCTGGGTGACTCAGTCAGTTAAGCATCCAATTAACTCTCGATTTCAGCTCAAGTCATGATTACAGGGACCTGGAATCGAGCCCTACTCAGCGGGGAGTCTACTTGTCTCCCTCTCCCTGTGCCCCTCCCCCTGTGCTCTCTCTCTCTTAAGTAAATAAATAAATCTTCTAAAAAAATCCATCTAAAGGGATTAACACATCTTCGGGTAGACCTCAAACGTGTTAACTCCTTAAATAGGCTCACTTCCACACCTGATAAAAATGCCACCCTCCTTCTGGCCCCTCTGGAAAGCATCCCCAGATGGCTTAACTAAACCCACTCTCCCTGTTCACAGCAGCAAGTTGAAGTTCTCCCTCTGCAGCGGTGAACCAGAGCAGCCCACGTCAGAAACTGATCATGAGCTACTGATCGCATTCTGGGAGGGGGTGAAAGGAAATTGTGTTTCCCTCTGCCCGCGTCCGAGGTCCAGGCCCAGGTCCCCGCCGGTCTGCATGTTAGAGAATTAGGTGGCTTGTCGTTCCATGACGCAGAGAGAGGAGACGTACACTTGAAGAGGACATGGCATAAAAGTGATGTGAGTAAGCTCGACAGGCAGGGAAGCACTGGGAAATCGTGCTCTTTCAGAGCTGGCTTGTGTCTGAATTTGGGAGGAGTCCAGTAACAGAAGAGATATCGGTGTTGCTGAATTCATAAGCACCCAGCTTATCTCTGCCCACAGGGCCAGCCGTCAGGCAGCCTCTGCCTGCCTCTTATAAGGCAAACGTGCCTGTCTCCCATTGTTGAGTCCAGAATACAAAATATGTATATTGGGGGCATCCGGGTTAAGCGTGTGCCTTCAGCTCAGGTCATGATCCCGGCGTCCTGGGATCGGGTCCCAAGTTGGGCCCCCTGCTCTGCAGGGAGTCTGCTTCTCCTTCTGCCCCCCCCCCCACTCGTTCTCTCAATCTCTCTCTCTCAAATAAATAAAATCTTTTTTTAAAAAAGAAATATGTGTATTGGCACATAAATAAATAGGCATGAATTTCTGGTAAACTATATTAAAGGGCTTTGTTTAGATAGCAACCTTTTCTTATACGCATGCCATTACTGAGCGATTTTTTCTTTTTTATGTGAATGCACAGACATTTTTTTCCAAATAGCAACGGAAAAACTCTTCTTATCATGTGCTTTCAGAGTTATCATTTGTAATATAAAAATCAACAATGATAGCATGGCTATATTAAGACACAAAGTGATAAAGTTACTCTGGAAGCCAACTTAAACATTTAAATTTGTGTAGAGGGAAAAGTGAATGTGTACCTAGGGGGAAAAAAATCCTGGAGGTTTATACTCCAAAATGTTAAGAGTCATCTTTCCCCGGCTTGGGGAAGTAGAACTGTGATTTTCCTTCTTCATTTCTTTCTTCATGGAGTCCCGACGAGGGGCTCCATCCCAGGACCCTGGGATCATGACCTGAGCCAAAGGCAGATGCGTAACCGACTGAGCCACCCAGGCCTCCCTCATTTCCTTCTTGTAACCAAACTGCAAGGCAGGAAGAGCTAGTGTTTATAATGAGACTCAACGAGGCCACTGCCTCGGGGGTCAGTTGCCTGACTGGAACCCCGTCTCTGTCATATATGAGCTGTGTGATCTTGGGGAAGTCACTCAACTCCTCTGAACCTCATTTCCCTCAACTACAAAACAAGGATATTGATACTGTCTACTTCAAAGGGTGGTTTACTACCTAGGTCAAAGGGTTGTTGTGAGGATTAAGGAGATAATCCTGCCTGGCATGTGGTAAGCACCTTAAAGATGGGGAAACTAAGGCTCAACTCAGGTGCCTTGCTTAGAGATTGAAAACCAGAACTTCTAACTTCTCACTCTGCCTCAAGGCAGAGATTTCATGGGGTTCAAAAAAGAAGGGCAAGTAGCTTGCTGGATTGAATGACTTAATTTAACATTGTGAAACAGCACAGAATATGTGGATTGAGCAGGAATTTCAAGGAGCAGAGATGGCCATGACGCAGAATAGAGCGAGGCAGGCAATAAGAGAAGAGAGAAAGAACAGAGTTGGGTAGAAGGGCCATATGGCTGTGAGAGGTACTGAGGCCCTGAAGTTCTCATCGTCCAGAAAGAGAAACTGAGGCATGGGGCAGTCACACGCACCTCCCGCAGCTCCAGCTGCAGAAGTCTGGAAGGAATCACTTCACGTGGGAGAACTTTCTCGTTCTGGGGGGAACTGCTGAGCAGCCAACTGCATCAGCTTCAGCCTCCCGGCCTCATGGTGGTCCTTTCTGGAATGACTTCAGATTCTTCCCACTGGCAGCCCACACTGTGGTCAGACAGGCACAGCGAGCTGAGGGAGGACAGCATCCAACACACACCATGATATGTTCCTCTCTCGTGTTTTATTCTGATGCCTCTAGGAACAGGACACAGATAACCTTTCAATAATCCGAAATCCCAATAAAAAGAAATTCTTTCTGAAAAGGACGCAGTGTTTGGGAAGGCTTTAGGATTTAGTAGACTTGAAAGATTTTCCTCAGCCCTCCAATTTCTCTGTGTGCTTAAGGCAGTGAGGGGAGTAATATTAGCTGAATAAAAGGTCACTACCACAAAAGTTGTTCTTAGCCAAATACATCGGACATAAGAGAGTGGAAAGCTCTAGACAGAGAGGAAGTTGCTGACGATACCACGGAGCAGGTGCAGCTAGCCATTCTCACACACCCAGGCAGGGGACGAGAAGCCCTTCCATGCTACGCTTGCCTGAAAATGTCTTTCTTCTGTTCTTATTCTTTTTTTTTATATTCCCTCACCTGTTTCCTCCAGAATTTACTTCAAGCTTCCCCTGGCTTTGCAACCATCAACAAGGCCACTGAAATGTTGTTTTGCTGGTTCTCAAGCTTGTGCGGGCATCAGAATTCTCTGGAGGCCCCACTGAAGCCCTGACAGTCGGGCCCAGGCCCCACGTCTCCGACGCGGCTGCTCTGGGGTGGAAACGGAGCCTTTGCATTTCTAACAAGTTCCTAGGTGCTGCTGCTGCTGCGGGTCTGGGGGGCGACGCTAGAGGTAAAGACTTACAGAAACCTCCCTGGGCTCTGCCTCAGCCAAGGCCACCGAGTCACCCTGCACTCAGACCTTCCCTCACCCCCAAGGGGATCGGGCTCCAGGTCTGTCCTCAGCTTCGTGATATCTCTGGGCCGGCCCCACAGTCGGATCAGATCACGGGTCCTGAAACCCCCAGACCAGCCTGGGGCTGAGCAGCCTGCCCGGCTGCCCTCTGACCCAGGAATGTCAGCGCTCACCCAAAGGGATTTCCGTCACCGAGAGGCCAGCATCGTCCCTTAGCTTGGGTGGGAGAGATGGAAAGGGCACATCTGGGCATTTGTCTGACACACTGGGTGTTAGAGATCCAGAACTCCGAGGTCAGCTGTGACAGGCAGTCCTCATCTTAACAATTGAAAAAATAAATGAAACATAAGGTTCATTTCAACTTCCTCAGAAACAAGGCAGTGGAAATCACTGAGAAGATCATCAATTGTTTTCGGTTGAAAATAACAACTAGATTAGATTAGAAATAATAGATACATTTCCAAAAGGATTCAGTGGTAACCTTATTCCGGTTCTCATGATGATGGTCTAATTTTCCTAGTAGACTGGCCATTTAAGAGGAAACCATGCATACTCTGCCTCTTCTAATTAGCGGTTGAGCAAGGCTACAGTTTTCCTGGGAAGCTTCTGGTGAGTTTCAACGAGGCAAAGGGACCCGGCACTACTCTTTCAGGTGCTGCCCTCTTGTGGCCGCCTGAACTCATGCCAACCAAAGCTTTCTTTTGGTTCCCGCAGTTTTCCTTAGAGTCAAAGGCGGCGGAGACCAGAACTGACTTCTCTCACCAAAGGGGGAGGGTGGTGGAAGTCGGCCGCAACACAGATGTTTCCACAGGCCTCAGACTTCTGCTGTGTCTGTCTCTGCATAATGTTTTGTGCACAAAGGAGGTAAGAGAAATCGAGGCAGGTCATACTGATTTCCCTAGACTTTGTTAATAGGAAATTTGGAAAGTAAGGGAAAAAAACATGACTATGTGTATGTTGTCTGCATATGAGCCTATGTGAGGAAAGAGAGAGAGAGAGACAGGGGGAGAGTCAGAGGGGTTTATTTTGCTCTTCTGTCCTGCTCTTATGGGCGAGCAGGAAGAACAGGCTTTGGCGCTGGCTCCGTGATGACAGGTGTGTGAACCCAGATGGGGAACCACCTCTCCGAGCTTCAGCCGCCTCTGGGCAAGATGCCTTCACAGAATAGATCAGCACTACATTCCCTTCCTGTTCCAAATTCTGAAACTACGTAAAACAAAAGGAAGAGAAACCTCTTCTCTTCACTCATTTCAGATGCCCCGGCTGGTACACTTTGCTCCCACTTTGCTGCCTTCCTTCCCGCTTCTCTTCGCATGTTCTCTAGCAAAGAACTCCTGGTGCCGTCACTCTGGCTTAGTGCTGTGCTGCCCCCTTTTCGAGATTTTCAGTATTATGTAGGAAAGTTCCATTTTTCGTTTTGACTCTCACTCAAGGGTATTCCAATGGTCTCTTCTCTTCTTCTTTTCACACTCCCCTAAAACTTGTGTGTGTATCTTACCACATTGTTGTAAATTAGCAATTCCTGCTCGGAGGTTGGGGTCAGGCTTCACCATGGGGCTCCTTTTAAGCAGGCTACACACCAGGCATTCATTGCTTTAATTTACATGCTGACATCGGGCAGTGATTCTCACTGTATAATTTGGGCACCACCCCCACAACACCCCGAGTCCCTGAGAGCCTTCCGGGGGACCCACAAAGTCAAAACTATTTTTGTACTACCAAGACATTATTTCCTTTTTTTTACTGCCTCAGTCCCTCATGAGCATACCCTGGAGATTTCCAGAATCTACACGAGGTACCATATTGCAGCAGACTGAAAGCAGTAGCAGATAATAAAAGAAGCAGATGTGTTCAGCTGGACATTAAGGAGATTTCAAATCTGTAACACAATGACATTTCTCTTACTCTTACTTTTGGTTTTGAAAATATATTTTCCATAAAAATACGTTACGACGGCATAAGTAGATTCATTGTTACGTTTGAATATGTTAGTAAATAAATGCTTAAAATTTCCTTCCGTTTTAGTTTCTACCACAGTGAAAATCAACAGCTAGAACCCACATAATAAACAAAGGCTCTGTGGGGTCCCAAATAATTTGGAAGTGTAGAGGTTTCCTGAGACCAAAAACAGGGCTAGTGATAGTATCTGCTTCAAAGAGAGGAGAAGTTGGAGAGACCGTGGGTCACTGGAGGTGCACCCCTAGCCCCGGCAGCGTGATATGAAATGTGAGGAGAGGTTTAGTGTGGTTACCAGTCCGCTTACCTAGTTCCGAAGGGTGGAGAAGGAAGGTCAGGTTCAACACTGCTGGCCAGACGGATATTCTTAGGTCCCATTGAACTTTCCCTGAGCCCAAGAACAACGAGGCTGCTTTGCATCACATCTGTGCGGAGCCCGGAGAAAGCTGGGGTCCCAGGGAAGGTGGGCCACGTGGGATGCTGAAGGTGCTGTGACCCAGGCAGGGCTCCGGGCTCTCTGGCTGGGGGCCCCTGACCGGCGCCCCCTCCAGCAGCTGCAGGTGAGAGGCAGGGCACCGGCCGGAATGATCCCTCTCCACCTCCAGCTACTGTCTGTGGAGTCTAGAAAGCCAAATATTACCTTCCTTCGCTTTTGCAGCTAGCGTCCTCATAGGGGCTGAATTCCCAAGAATTCACAGGTGGAAGCCCTAATCCCCCTCCCTCTCCCCTCCCCAGGGGACTGCATGCAGAGAGAGGGCTTTAAAGTCGAAAGTCAGCTTGTGTGGGGTCATCAGCGCGGAGCCCTCACCCAATAGAATTCTTGTCCTTACAAGAAGAGGGAGAGGGCACCTGGGTGGCTCAGTGGGTTAAAGCTGCTGCCTTTGGCTCAGGTCATGATCCCAGGGTCCTGGGATCGAGGCCCACATCGGGCTCTCTGCTCAGCGGGGAGCCTGCTTCCTCCTCTCTCCTCTCTCTGCCTGCCTCTCTGCCTACTTGTAATCTCTCTCTGTGTGTCAAATGAATAATTAAAAAAAAAATAAAATAAAAAATAAAAAAAAGAAGAGGGAGAGGCCAAGTGAGAGCCCGGCAAGATGGCTGCCAACCAGCCACCACGCGAGGAGGCCTCAGGAAGACCCAGCCGGGGGGCACTGCCATCTTGAATTTCCAGCTTCCAGAACTGGGAGCAAATAAACGTCTGTTACTGGACAGAATATTTGAGAATTGCTAAATTAAGGAGACCTTTAAAAAGTTCTCACCACGGGAGGGCCGCCTGGGTGGTGCAGTTGGTTAAGTGTCTGACTCTTGGTTTTGGTTCAAGTCATGATCTCAGGGTTGTGAGATTGAGCCCTGCATTGTGCTCCATGCTTGGCATGGAGCCTGCTTGAGATTCTTCAACCCTCACCTCACACTTAAATAGATAAATAAATAAATCTATCTACCTCTTTCAAGAAAAGTTCTCACCACAAAGAAAAAATGTAACTATGTGAGGAGATGGTTGTTAACTAGATTTCTTGTGGTGATCATTTCACAATGTATACAAATGTTGAACCTCTATACGGTACACCTGAAACTAATACAATACTATAGGTCAATTATTTCTCAATTAAAAAAAAAGTAAATAAAAAATAAGTGTCTGTTGTTTAAGCCCCCCAGGCTTTGGTGTTTTGCTATGGCGGCCCTAGCGTATTAACACAGGTAGTGACTGATTTAGATTCTGTCAAACAGCACTTGGGTGAGATTTGGAAGGCAGAAGGGAGGTAAACACAAAACCTCTGCTGCTTCTCTAGTATCTTCTGGGAAGCTTCCTGGCCGTGGCTGTTTCTGACTGTATTGGTTTCCTGATCGTGGCTGATTCCTAGTTATACTGGCTTCCAAAACATGGCGGCAGAAGCCTGGTTTGGGGGTTAGCAGCTGCAAAGCTGAGTACCCATACTGACAGGTGACTTTCTGGTCACAGAAGAGGAAGTAGCTCTCGTGGTTCTGAGGTGTGCCTTTGAGAGCTGTTCCTGAAAGTTCTGAGGAAGAGAGGGTCCTACAGAGATCTAGCTTGCCACTTGGCCCCTGTGACCCAAGTGATCTGCTGGTATTCCAAGCCCCTAGAGCAACCCAAGATGCTCTGTGGAGCCCATGACAAGACTTAATAGGCCCCAGAGGTTAGGGATCAAAGCCAAGCTCTTTCTGGCTATTAATATTCTTCTCTTGAGAAATAGCTCCTACTTGCGGCTGTACCCCGGTGAAGCTAGAATATCTGGTCATGGGAAGTTGGTAGCCATGTGCCTTAAGCTCGCCATCATAAATCACCTGTTATCTAAGCCAGCAAGTCAGAAGGTTGGACACATGCAGAGACACCCCAGCACTGAGTGGCAATGGAATACATGAGCAGGTCCTGAGGTAGAGGTAGGTGGCTGGCACAGAGGCTGCACAGCCCCAGCACAGTGCTTTCTGCCACGTTGCCACCTGTTTTCTCTCCTCGGCCATGACCTCATGGCAGGGGGGCTGGCGGGAGGCTGGCCCTTGGCCCAGCTGACTGAGAAGAAGTCGAGTCTGGTTTTCAGAAGGTTCCGCACAACAATCTATAATAAGGCAGAAGACTGATACCCACTGCAGAGCAGCCCTATAGACAGAGGAATCTTTGCAAGGAGCAGAACTTTGGGTTCCTGAAAGGAGATATGGTCGGAGACCTGGCTCTTCACCTGGCTGGCTGGCTGGCTGGCTGGCTGGCAGCTCAGGAGTGAGACCAGGGGAACTGTTGACGACGTCTGGGAGAGAGTTATACATAAGATCCTCACAGAATGAGTCCCAAGTGTGACAATAATTGTATCCCACGTGACTGTCGCCAAAGAGCACCACTGCATAGGAAGCTCTTAATAAGCAGGCGAGCAAGATGGCGCCCTGTGTGGATGTCAGCCAGCCTCTCCCTCAGCAGCCAGCATGCCTTGCTGATGAGGCAGCGCTGCGTGGCTAGAGAAAGAGGGGCAAGCAAGGCAAGCTTGAGCTTCTGGTCCTGCTGTCGCTCGGGTGACACGTACCACTGGTGGAGGTATCTGACCTTGAACTCGCCTCCTGCTGCAAGGTGGAGCCTTCAACCGCAGGAGCGCCATATGTCAGGTTTGTGTAGCCTCAGCGCTCCCCTGAGAAACAGTCATCCAAGAGCAGAGTGGGTTGTGCCCTAAGAGCATCCAATTATCATCCCGGAAGTTACCATCTGAGGCAGAAGTTACTTCTGAGGCAGAAGGCAGGCAGCTGGACACGGAAGGCTGAAGATCATGGAGCAGCAGCCGCTCCTCCCCAAGCAGGCAAAGGGGTCGCGACTCCTGGACTCCCAGCTGGGAAGGCACAGTCTGGGGAAAGAGCAGCTCTCCATGGCGGACCCACTTCCAAAGCAGAGAGAGAGCCCTCCTGTTCCCTCCAGGCTCAGGCAGTTGCGGGGCTTCCGGCAGCCCCAACAGGTGGAGGCGGTGCCACCGTTCCCATCTGGTCCCTCTGACGCCACCGTTCCACCTGCTCCTCCACGAAACTTTGCTGATATTTGCTTATACCCACACATGCTCCGTCTCTTTATCCTCATCAGGGTGATCGCTACACCTGCTTCATTGCCTTGGACCAAATAGTAACTCCAAGTCAAATTTTGGGACCTGGGGATAGTTACTTCACCAATCAAATGTCTACATATGGGGCCCATGATGGAATACAATATTTGGAATTTTTATTTTTATTTGTTTTTAAACATATTTATTTATTTATTTGACACAGAGAGAGACACAGCGAGAGAGGGAACACAAGCAGGGGGAGTGGGAGAGGGAGGGGCAGGCTTCCCGCCGAACAGGGTCCGATACGGGGCTCGATTCCAGGACCCTGGGATCTGACCTGAGCCCAAGGCAGACGCTTAATGACTGAGCCACCCAGGCGCCCCCAATATTTGGGATTTTTAAAATGTAATGAAATGGCTGATGTATTTCTCCAACATTCCAAATGCAGGCACTGAAGGGTAGAATATCGAGACACTTCATAGGGTTGAAGCACATTTGTCTCAGGTCCTTCTCTGTAAATTAAGACATTTCCCAAGAAGGGGCTTCTCCATGTTTCAGAAGGCTTTGTGAGGCCACGAGCTGCATTTGATGCCAAAAGAATTGCCAGCGCTCAGTGCCAGGTCCATCCCATTCCCTGCGCGGATCTGGAAGTCAGAGGCTGCCAACCTCTGGAAGGGTCTCCATGGTCTCTGGCTCAGATCTGTGGAGCCCCTGAGCATGTTTGCAGAACCTGGAGGGAGCAAGGGGGCCTTCTGGGGAGAGGTAGGGAGACCGAGTGAGGCTGCAGAAAAGCAACATGTTGGAAGGAGCCCCAAGTTGCCAGATCTGGTTGTAAGACTCTCCCTTAAAATTCCTTGGTCCTCATTTTCCTTCAAGCATGGAGGAGAAGGTCCTCTCAGTGCAAGGAATGCAAACGTGCTGTCTTTCTATGCTCACAACTCCCGTTACACAGCAGCTCCCATTGGCTCTCTCATCCCCTCACAGCCAAACTTCTGGAAGGAATTTTTCATAAAGGCTTTGCCTGGTTAGCCCTCCTCATCCTGAAATCCCCAGAACATGGTACCTGAGAGTGTGTGTGGGCTTCGGACTCAAACTGTTCAGGTTTATATCTTGGGATCCCCACCTGGCTGTGGCCTTGGGCAAATGTCTTATCCTGTGCCTCACTGTTTGTGTTGGTAAGTGAGGACGAGAACAGTACTTCCCTCGGGATGCTGTGTTAGGATTAAATGCCTTGGTTTCTACAAAGTGCCTAGAACAGTCTGTGCCATGTAATAGCCCTCGATAAATACAGCTGTTGTCTTTCAAATCTCAGCTTAAGGCTAGTTTCTCAGAACTTCCTTCCTGAGGCTCCCAGTTAGAGTCAGGTTTTCATAGTTCTCACCTAAGTTGTAATGAGGTAGTTGTGGTGGTGTTTGTTAGTACCCTCACCTGGGCTTCTGTAAGATCGAAGCAAGCGGAAATCGCCTCTGTACTTGTCCACATTGTAGTCCCAGTGCCTGGCACGTGACAGGAGCAAGTCAGCATTTGTTGAACATATAATTTCCAAAGGAATGGTACACGAATGGAGGCTGCCTCAGCGATCTAGTGCCCCCAGATCCCTTGGTAAACGCACTATGGAAGACATCTTTCACCAAAGGATACCTGGTGGCTTGACAGACTATGACTTGGGGAGTCCTTTTGGGCATGAGACAGCTCGCTTTGAGCCAAAGATTGTGCATGACTTGGAGAAGTTGCTGTTTGCACATGAGTGTCATTAATTCACTCTGTGACATCAAACAAATCCCATCACTCAGTGGGTCTGGTGGCTCAAAAACACAGTTGGCTACTTACTAGGATCCTTCAGGAATTTTTGAGAAAAGTGTCGATTGCCGAGTCCCACCCCACCTGCAAATCCCCCCCGGGGTTTATCCCGGGGACATGTGTCTGTTCAAAGCTCCTCCGGTGATTCTGCAGTCTGCCCAGACCAGCACTGGAGAAACCGTCCTGTTGCCAAATTCCATCATTTAACAGAGAAAGAAGCAGAGGCACACTGACACCGTGTCAAGATGGATAGCATGATTTTTTTAATGAACGACGAACTAAACACAATTTGGTTGGGACCAGAAAATGTGGTGTGCCTTTTGAAACAGAGCAAAATACAAATAATGCATGCTGGGCTTCATTAGCATGGCAATAGGCTCCGATGAGAAAGTCCAAGGCAGCACCCCTCTCTCTCCAATCATGATCTGAGCAAAGACATTAGGTTGTCTGGCAGACTCTGCCAAGTTTCCGCCAGTAGACTTGCCACACTTGGCTGCGGTGTATTGGCCAAGTTCAACACAGAATGACCCAGTGTTACTTGTCTAAGTACTGACGGCCCCAGACACAATGCCAAGTCCCTTCATGTAACGGCTCTGTCCCTGACTGTTCCTGCCTTGTGAGAACACAGCAATCAAAACAATCATTCCAAACTCAGAGTTTCTCAACCTGGGTGCTGTTGACTTTTACTGGATCATTCTTTAATGGGGGAGGAAGGCAGCTCCCCTCCCACACACTGTAGTATGTTTGGTTTGGGGGGGGGTTGTTTTTTATTTTGCTTTGTTTTTAAACACCCAGTGTGGAGCCCAACATGGAGCTTGAACTCACAACCCTGAGATAGAGACCTGAGCTGAGATCAAGAATCCGACACTTAACTGATGGAGCCACCCAGCTGCCTCTGCCTTGTAGGATGTTGAACAGCATCCATGGCTTCTGCCCCCTGAAGAACAACAAAAATGTCTGCAGACATTGCCACAGCTCCTCTGGAAAGACAGAATCATCCCCTCTGCCCCACTGAGCACTAATTATTTATTTAACCTTACAAATCGACTACATTGTTTATAACTTTACAAATCCACATGACAATGAATCCAAGGACTTGTAACATTTAATGGGGAATTTTTACCGGAGCCTTTTCCCCTATGGAGAAAATATTTTAAAAATATTTCTATGGATTTTATGAACAAAACCCAAAAACTCACAAGCCAACAGGAAAAGAGTGGTAAATTTGCCTCCGTTAAAATGTAATGCATTTATCATTTACAACGTTGCCACAGATCGGGAGAAAGTATTTGCAACACAAATAATCCACAACATAGAAAGGACATCTTAGAAGCAATAACAAGGAAAATACTCAGTAGAAGAATGGGCAAAGGATATGGTAGGCAGTTTCTGAAAGAGAAGCTCCCAGGGCAATTACACAACCTGGAAAACACTCAAGGCCGCTGGTAGACAGGGAAATGAAAATTGAAGCAATCAGACCCCACCTTACACTCATCAGGGATTTAACAGTAAATTAACAAGTTGGGAGAACCAAGTGTTGGGAGGGTCTTGACTCATGGGGTCTACTCCCCTCCTCCACTAGTGGAAGTGTAAACTGGCAAAATCACTTTGGAAAGCTGTGTAGCATTATCAGAATATACATACACCTGATAACCCTACCATTACTCTCCTGACTCCACACCCTGGAAACTAACATACCTCCCCGAAGAAACACAAACAACCAGTTTGTTACAACTGTTTGCAAAAATGAAAAACCAAATTCTACCTACCAGCCGGTGAATGGATAAATATTTAAGGCACACGAGCACTCAGGAAAATACGATGAACATTAGAAACGAATTGCCAGCTATATGGACTATGTTTAACGGGGAAAATCATATTTTGAAAGGCTATGACAGCATGGATTCAATCACATAGTGCTTAAAAACAACACACTATATAACTTTTATAGACACATGCATGTTATTAGTAAACATATAAAAACATGGATGAAACTTGGATAAGAGGAGAGGAAGGAAATGGGATACAGGAGATCTACATTGTGTTTACAGTGTTTTATTTTTTAAACAGAAACACACTGGAAAGCAAAGTGGCAGAATGTCACCCTGTGTTTATTAGGGATGATGGATATCATCCTAGGGCTAACAATTGTTTCATTTCTTTAGACTCCTTGGACTGTTTGAAATATTTTATATATTTAAAAAATAAATAATCTGGAAAAGCAGAACTATAGGCATGGAAAACAGATAGTTGCTAAGGGCTGGGGGTAAGTATAGAGGGTGACTACAAAGGAGCCCCAGAAATTTTGAGGACTTACGGAATTCAATACCTAGCTCAGGGTGGTGACGACTATATGCAGCCCCCGGTCCCTCCATCAGCCTCAGTGTGTCGGCCTCGCCGCCTTCATGCTCACCGGATGCCGCCCCAAGTCCCCACTGCACCACCCCCTCACGACACCGAAACAGGGAAGACGACAAGCGCTTCCCCCTTGACGCCCCTCAGGCCCCACCCATCTCAGTGAGGACAATCTTTCCCAGAAGTCCCCGGTGCATGCTTCCTTAGTTTTCATTGGTCAGAGCTGGGTCACATGACCACACTTGGACCAATCATAGGCTGGAGCACCAAGGGGCACTAAACTGGCTTTTGCTGAGTATGGAGCCTTCACCTCTGTCTGGATCCCTCAATGCTAGAAGGTCAGAGTCGTTCAGGAAGGGAGGAGGGGACGTGAAGGTGGGTAGGCCCCCCAAAATGGCTGCCTCCGAGTGTACATTAGCACAGCGTTGTTTTAGGTCCCAGTTGGGGTCTATGGACTATCATACTAAAGGCTTCTCACCCTTTTGAGTACTTTGGGACGTCTGAACTGTGGGTCTGGTTGGGCCATTTGGGGGAAAGGTTCTTACAAAACTGAACATATCTGAGACCTGGTTGAGAGGTGCCTACTTGTATGTATGAGGAGCCTCCTGGAAAAGAATTCACCTGAAAAAAAGAAAGAAAGAAAAAAAAAAGGATTGATGCCATCACTAGTTCATTGGCCGTTTATTGAACACCTGCTGTGTGCCGGCCATGGTGGTCAGGGCCAGTGGTGCACAGGTGTGAACAGTGGTGAAATTGCTGCTCTGATCACCCTCCATCCCAGCGCCCATAGACTCATAGTGTATGCAAGGGAGAACGACCTCTATTAAAATAAGGAAAATCTGCAAGAGCAGTTTCTATAAAAACACCCTGAGCCGTTAGCAGCACTGCATCAAAGCCTGAATGAGACAACACAGATGGCACAAGAGGGGCAGAGGGGACTTAACTGTTTGTGCCACTTGTGGAGAACATTCGTGCTGTGAATGGACACAGTGGCCAGAGCACCAGCCCAGCCCAGCCCACCTCCTGCCCAGAGAAGTCAGAGAGGAGAAGGCGGCATGCTTTGGAGGGTGGGGTGGGGACAGCAGGTGTAGGAGGCACTGTCCCCCCCAACAGCTCTCAGCATCTGAGGACACGGTGGGGGGGAGGGTGCAGCTGGAAGGAGAGCCTGCACCATTAGAAAAGGACTTAGGAGGGTCCAGGTGTTTACAAGACAAGCAAGATGTTACTGGACTCTCCCGACACCAGTCAGGAGGAGCTTAAGGAGGACTGGAGTTCCTTTAGATCTGCCCCGGGCGGGGTGACTATGCTGTCAATATGACCTATTTTTATCCATGGGCTGGTATGTGGGGATGAAACATGGATTTCAGAATTTAGGGAGAATTAGAGGAGGCACCCATCCGTTGATGCTTACTCTGTACTAATGTGCTGTCTCTATAAATCTGCATGAGTTTATTATTATTATTTGTTTGAGTTTTTTATACAAAAATAGAAAAAAACAGTATAACGAGGTCCCACATATCCATCACCCAGCTTCAGAAATTATCACTACATGCCCAATTTTGTTTCATCTATCTCACTTCCTCTGAGACTATTTTGAGACAAATACAGATCTTATCATTTTGTCCATAAATATTTCAGCATGTGTCTAAAACATAAGGACTGTTAAAAAAAATGACCACATACCACTATCACGTTAAAAGATTAGTAAGTCCTTAATATCATCGAATATCCAGGCGGTGTTCAAATTTCCAACTGTCTCATAAATGACGTATGCTTTTTTCAGTTTGTTTCAGAATCCAAAGAAGGTCCCCGTATTCTATAAATCTTAAACTCCCAGGGAACTCCAGATCGAAACCAAAGCCAGAACAAAATTGGATTTCTCTATCCCTACTTTATATTTTATGAAATTGCAATAGTGGAGAGGGTATTTTTTTTCCTTATTAAAAAAAACTTTCGGAGGCAATGTCGCTAGTAGCTATGAAAGCTATTTCCGTGGGCCCCAGGTTGCTAGAAGCTCTCGGCAGGCAATGTGCCTGCCCAGCAATGTTGGCAGGCGAGTCATTTCCCACTGGGGTCTGCTCTGTCCGGATTGTAGTGTTCCTCTTGTAAATGCCACCCACCCTCAAGATCTCCTCTGAGGCCTAAGTTTGAGGGGTCAGGTGCCAAATCCGCCACCAGGGGGCTCCCAAGGAACTCCGTGAACTTCGGGGTTACCCAAAGAGCCAACGTGCTGCCTTCTAATACAGATACTGAACATGCCAGGCGGGGACCTGTCTCCTCGCTCAAATCGGATTCTGCCAGCGGACTAGACCAGGCCTCCCGGAGATGTGGCTCCCCAAGGTGAGCTGGAAAAGGACGAGGTTACCCTTTCGAAGGTTTGAGGTTAGCAGTCCTCCCCACCCCCCAGTGGTCCTCCTAGCAGATCCGCTGGGAGAGAGAGAGTGCACACAGCAATGGGGAGCATTCTGTGCTAATCAGCTCCTTGTAGCCCCGTGATTGTTAATAAATCCTTTGATACTTAAGTACACGATGAGAGTGATGTTAAACGTCACGTTAAGCCTATGTGAGTAGGAATGGTTAATGTGAAATCACACACCCGGGGAGAAACCAAGTCTGACAACCTGGACACCCTGGCCTTGTAGTTCTCTCCGTTTCTAGGCCTTGCTGCTGGAAACCGAGGGGTTGGGATGGAAGCCATTCACTAGGGTCTCGTCCTTCTCCGTTGGGAGCTTTGTTGAGGGACTGTATTCCTTTCCTAGGGCTACTGGACAAAGCACCTCACACTGGCTGATTTACCACGACAGATGTGCACCCCGTCCCTGTTCTGGAAGGCTGAAGTCCTAACTCGAGGTGTCGGCAGGGCTATGCTCTCTTTGAGGGCTCTGGGGATGAGGTCTTCCTTGCTTCCTCTAGCTTCTGTGTCTGCTGGCGACCTTTGGTGTTTCTTGGCTTGCAGGGGGCTGCCTTATTCCTGTACATTTTCACCCCTTCTTCCATCTGTGCAGATCTATCTCTGTGTCCAGATTTCCCCTTTTTTATGAGGATGGCAGTGACATTGGATTAGGGCCACCTCCCCCCATGAACTCACTTTAACTTGATTACCTCTGTAATACCCTAACCCCCAAACAGGTCACATTCTACGGTGCTAGAGGATCTAGACTTTGTATCTTTTTCAGTGGACACACTGAACCCCTAACAGGGACCACATTGTAAAATAGACAATGTGTGGAAGGCCTGTCACCATGCACCCATGAATTGTGCACGCCAGGGGGTCATACAGTCCTGAGGATCCAGGATAAAGTCACAAGTCTACAAAGGTATCATGATGACACAAAGACAATTATGGTGTGAAAAAGTACACACTGTGATTTTACCAAGAAAAGTGAACATTATAACCCAAATTACATTAAATTCGCTAGGTTTGCTGTTTTCCTATGATTATTGGTAGAGAAAATACAGGGAGGACGAGACCCCAAAATCCAGGTTTGTTTTTTTTTTCCTGAAAAGGTACATCAGAGGGTGATTACTGTGCTAGTAAACAGGCTATCACAGAACTCTTTTCTGTAGTAAACACTCAGAACTCTTCCATGTGTTAAACACAGAGAAGCTATATATCTTAAACATTCACAAAATCAGATTCACACCCCTTGGCAGGGGGACAAACATTCATTACATAAACAAGGCCACGCCTGCTTTTCTTTGTCACCAGCAGAACGAACCCATCCATTCTTCTGGGTTTTACCGGAACGTTCATGGCCTTGCAGGCACTGGTCCCAGCAGGTGCCGCTTCAGTTCCTGACACGGTTTCTCAATGCACAGCGTCAGGGCCAGCCCAGTGATGAAGGTCAGCAAACAGTGTCCAGAGAAAAGATAGAACTGGAGAGAAAAGGGGGGCAGATTGGATACAATCTTACTACTAGACTCCTAGGTGTCCGAAATGGATCTGTAATAGACAGCCCTGAGCATTAACACTAGAATAAATAGATCAAAGAAAGATACTATCCTGAAGTCCTCCCTCCAATAAACCAAAGGACAACAGGGTCCTTGCAACAGCAGAACACCCTTCTGCCCAAGCCAGTGGGTGGCCCTGGGGCTCCAGCAGAGAAGACCAGAGCCAAGAGCAGGGACTCACTCACCATGTTGGTGTCGGTGTAGTGAATCAGCGTTTCCTGAAGCCCGTTGTAGAGCACGATGAGGATAGGGTGCACCAGGTAGCCGGCGTAACTGAGGCTGGCCGGCAGAGTCCAGAGCTGGCAAGAGAGCAGCCGGTTCACCAGGCCTGGAGGGACCCGACAGCGTGGTTCGTGGGGCGGTGAGCCTCTCTGGCTCCGCGGGGCCATCCCTCCTCCCTCGGGGCCCTGCTCCTAAGGGTGTGAACGTCCTCTAAGAAGGTCTTTATTCTTCTCATTTTTAAGAGAATGTCCCCAAAACAAAAACAAAAACCACTTCCCTTTGTGGGACTATGAAAAAAATAAGAGATGCTAATATAGCGTTTACAGTCGCCCAGATCACAAAACGTGCCGCGTGTAAAACGAGGTGCAAAGTCCTTCCCCCAGCTTCAGTTCTGGCTCCAGGTACAGCACGGGAGTCGCTGGGCCTTGGGACGGGGCAGTGGCATCACCAGAGCCTGGACTCGTCATCTGTCATGGACGGGCTTGCATTTGGTCAGCTTCTAGTCCCTTTTAGGACAAATATTCCGTAACTTGCTCTAACTTCTAGAACTGTGCTGTCCCACATGCTAGCCACCACCCACTTTGGACTATTTAATTTAAATTAATTAAAATTAAGTGCAAGGATACATCCTCTTGCACAGGACTTCCTGCTCTCTGTAGTGGGTTGAAGAGTGTTCTCCCAAAAACTCTGTCCCTCTGGAACCTTGCTCTGTTTGGAACGAGGGTCTTTGCCGAGGGAACAAAGGTAAGGAACTCGAGATGAGATTATCCTGGATTAGAGTGGGCCTCAAATCCAAAAATGAGTGTCCTTATAAGAGACAGAAAAGGAGACACAAACACGCAGAGGAGAGGAACTGGGTGAAGGCCATGTGAAGACAGGCAGAGACTGGAGTGATGTACACACAGGCCAGGGAACCTCGGGGCAGCCTTGGGGGGCGGAGACCAGGAAGGGGCACGGAGCAGGTCCCCACGGGGATTCTGGAAGGACCTTGCCAACACCTGGATTTGGGATTTCTAGTCTCCAGAACTATGAGAGAATCAATTTCTGTTGTTTTAAGCCAAGAAGGAAGGAAGGAAGGAAGAAAGAAAGGAAGGAAGGGAGGGAGGGAGGGAAGAAAGAGAGAAAGAGAGAGAAAGAAAGAGAGAAAGAAAGCGAGAGAGAGAAAGAAAGAAAGAAAGAAAGAGAGGGAGAAAGAGAGAAAGTAAGAGAGAGAGAGAAAGATTAAGAAAGAGAGGGAGAAAGAAAGAGATAGAGAGAGAAAGAAAAAGAAGAGAAGAGAAAAAAGAAATTTCTCTTTCCTTTCCATGAGCCTCATCTTGAATGCTCAGTAATGAATCAAGTGGTTTCAGTTGCTCAGGACAAAATCTTTGGTGCCATCCTGGACTCTGTTCTTTCTCCCACATCCCACAGAGCACTGCCATTGCATCTCTAAAACTATCTATCTCAATCGGACCCTTTCTCCCCATCTCCTCTGCAAACCCCCTCCTCGAATCCACCACAGATTCCTCCTCCGTGGACACCTACGGTAGCTTCCTAACAGATCCTTTGGTCTCTCTGCTCTTCTTGCCACCCTAGAGTCCCCGCACAACATCCAGAGTAATCTTTTAAATCACAGGTCAGATGATACTAATGACGTTTAAAATAAAATCCGGATTTTTCCTCCATGGCCATGAAGACCCTTGCATGACCTGGCTGCCCCCTTCCTCTGTGTCCTCATTCCCATCTCTGTCCCACCTTGATCCTGATTCCTGTCTCCCTGGCCTTCTGGCTGTTTCTCTCGCCCACTGAGCTCACTCCTGCCTTGAGATCTCCGCCACACCGTTGCCTCTGCCCACGATGCTTTTAGACCACATCCTTGCAAATGCACCTGACTCCAGTTCCGCTCCGAGTCCTGCTTTATTTTTATTCACTATATATATCTGGACTGGAATTATATTATGCATGTATTTACTTACTATGGCTCTGGATTTGTTTTCTATGGCTGGTGTAACAAATCGCACAAACATGGTGGCTTGAAACAACCAAAATTTATTCTTGCGTCATTCTGGAGACCAGAAGCCCAAAACCAGTATCACTGGCTGAAATCATGGTGTTGGCAGGGTCACATTCCCTTGGAGGCTCTAGGGGAGAATCCGCTTCTTGCCATTTCTTGTCTCTTGCTTCCCGTGGCTTCTAGCGTTCCTTGCCTTGTACCCACTCCTCTCAACATCAGCATTTTCAGCACTCTGCTCCACCTTCATATCACCGCATCCTCTGTGTGTCTGTCAAATCTCCCTCTGCTCTCCTCTTTTAAGGATACATATGACTACATTTAGGGGCCACCTGGATAAGCCAGCATAATCTCCCCATCTCCCAATCTCATGTTTGCCGCCATATCCGCAAGGTCCCAATAAGACCTGATATCTTAGGGACCATTATTCGGTTTACTGGAGTCTCCTGGTCTCTCTACTTCCCCTACCCCTCTGTGATCTCCTACATGAGAGAGATTTTTTTTTCTCGTCTGTTGCTTATAGCCCCCACATCTCAGTGCTTGACATAAAGCAAGCATTTGATAAATATTTTATGAGATTGAGTGAATAAATAGAGGTGGACTCACAGACCAAAGATGCATTTGCCCCTAAGTGAATGCCAAGGGATAAGATCAACCAAGATACCACTGGGGAATTAACAAGATAGTTGTAGAAAAATTAAGTCAGCAAAGAGCACAGGTAAACCCAACATGAAAGTACATTCCTAAAGCAAAAAATATCTTGTTCACGTTCCGAGCTCCAGTCAACTATTAATCCCATTAAATTAATGTTATTAATTCAGATTTTATTAATTTTATGGTTACCCTATTATTTTTTAAAGATTTTATTTTTAAGTAATCTCCGCACCCAACCTGGGGCTTGAACTCACAAACCCAAGATCAAGAGTCACATACTCGGGCACCTGGGTGGCTCAGTGGGTTAAAGCCTCTGCCCCTAGGCTCAGGTCATGATCTCAGGGTCCTGGGATCGAGGCCCAAATTGGCCTCTCTGCTCAGTAGGGAGTCTGCTTCCTCCTCTCTGCCTGCCTCTCTGCCTACTTGTGATCTCTCTCTGTCAAATAAATAAATAAAATCTTTAAAAAAGAAAGAAAGAAAGAAAGAAAGAAAGTCGGGCTCAGTAGAGACAGTTTTCCGCTTCATCAAAAGGCTGAAGGGGATCTTGGGAACTACCCAGTCTATACCCGTAGGTAAAGAAACCAAGGCCCACGGTGGTGTGACCAGAACTTCTGTCTCCTGCACTGGTATTTTGTTCTCACTATGTGACCCTGTCTTTCTCCTCCAGCTTCTAAACTAACTTCATTGGAAAGATTGCAGATTTTTCTTTCGGAACCTGCATTTGTACATAAACCAGGGTAAAAATCTAAAACAGAATATGCGGGCAGTTCACCCCCAGGATATAAACAAATTGATGTTTTTGAGTCAATATCAGTCACTCACCAACCACTCCAGCAAATAAAAAAGCCCTTCTGGGGACGCCTGGGTGGTTCAGTTGGTTAAGCGACTGCCTTCAGCTCAGGTCATGATCCTGGAGTCCCTGGATGGAGTCCCACATCGGGCTCCCAGCTCAGCAGGGAGTCTGCTTCTCCCTCTGACCCTCCCCCCCTCAAGTTCTCTTTCATTCTCTCTCTCAAATAAATAAATAAAATCTTTAAAAGAAATCCCTTCTGTATATGCCATGTTTTCACATTTGTCGTCTTTCAAGGGACACGGTGTGAGCCCACAAGCAACAGCCCCTGCGGCACCCTACCTCCGTAGCCCTCCTGACACGCCAGCATGACCCAGCCCACGGCTGCCGCCCACAGGGTCCGGTGGAGGGCCTGGTACAGAGCAACGGCGGGCAGAGAGGTGGCCGGGCTGTCATCCACCACGTACGCCAGAGCGACCACTATGAACAGGGTGGACAGGGAGCAAATCCACCCCAACACAGCCTGCGCCTACGGGGAAAGGAGAGACGAGGGTCAAGCCCACTCTTGACGTTGCGTATTTACTTCCTTTTACACGAATTCAGTTTTTCCTCTTATTAGTGTCACTTTAGGTGTCTATTTGTAAACCTTAATCCGTTCCCAACTTTGACTAAAATAGAAGGTTTGGACTAGTGGTTATGAGGGGCTGGGGTTGGGGTGGGGTAGGGGAGAGTGGGGGGTGTGACCATGAAGAGTTAGCACAAGGGAGATCGTTGCAGTGACAGCAGAGTTGTGTACCTTGCTTGTGGTTGTGGTTACACAGCTCTGCATGTGCTGAAGTTGCACAAAACTGTATACACACACAAATGAGTGCACATAAAACTGGTGCATCCAAGACCTAGGGATTGTGCCGATGTCAATTCTTGGTTGCCTGTTACCAGTGAAAGAATCTGGGTCAAGGGTACACAAGATTTTCTGTACTATTTTTGCAGTTTGCTGTGAATCTCAAATAACTAGTAAATGTAAGTTAGAAGGGAAAAAAGAAGAGATAATGTCTAACCCAC
This sequence comes from Ailurus styani, assembly GCA_002007465.1. Taxonomy (NCBI): domain Eukaryota; kingdom Metazoa; phylum Chordata; class Mammalia; order Carnivora; family Ailuridae; genus Ailurus; species Ailurus styani. The sequence goes on along the minus strand of LNAC01000015.1, from coordinate 12,133,588 downwards.
TCCTGGCCTCCCATTCTGGTCCTTAACCTAATAAGGCTCCTGGATTGGTTCTGTGCCCACCAACAACGCAAGGGCTTCCAGCACGCGGTCTGTACCTGGGCTGCAATCTCGTCATCGGGGCCATAAAATGGCAGCAGGAGTGGGAGAACGGAGAACTTTCCAGCTCAGGGAAGAGCCCCATGGGTTAAATTCTATTACCAGGCTCAGTTCCAGAGGTTAAATCTTATGTCACCTCACTTGACCGTTTCAGACTCACACCTGTCTTTCAAGAATCTCTCTTGCTTCTCTGTTCCAGTTCCCAAGTTGCCATGATGACCTCTTCATTGAACCAAACCAGCATCTTATCAGTCCACCGTCTAGTCTTTAAAGAGAAGCTCTCCCCTCCTTGGCCTCAGATTCCTGCGCTAGGCTCTGGCTACATGGGAAGAAAGGCATTTCCTGGGGGAGGTGGGGGGGGTCTCCCCAAGCCCTGTCTTTCAGGCTGGGCTCCCCTTCACTCTTTCACTGACAATGCACCCTGCCTCATCTCATTCCTAGCACAGGACATCAACCCCAGCTGCCTCCAGCTTGGACTCTGGGTTCTTATTTTCTGGCTTCTAGAGTTTTAAGTTTGGTCTACCCATCCCTTCCACCTTGTTTCTCCAGATCAGCTTGACCTGTGTTCTGACTCCATCCTCCCTGGTCCTGACTCAACTCCTGGAGGGTTTGCAAATGCTCTGTGTCATCTCAGGTCTCCCCTCAGCTGCCTGGGCACCCAGGAACCTGGATGACACCAAAGCATCTCTTTAATGGCACGCTGTTGTAATCTACAACTGAATCGTGCATTTTCAGGGGAAACTCCAACCTAGGAAAAGCCACGTAGCCCTTGTTATATCCATTCTCTCTAGTGAAGTCCTATCTCCTGTTCCTGCCGTGAGCAACACAAGATTTTCCAAGGACAAGGGTCTCTTCTCTGGAGCTTCTAGGTGAGGTACCCACAAGATCTAGGCAAACAAAGGTAGGCCTTAACAGAGGAGATTTGGGGCTATCACTGTACCCTAATAGTGCAAATAAATTCTTGGCCCTTCGTCCATTGAAAAGCACATTATCCTTTATTCATTCATTTATTAAGTGCCGTCAGTGATTTCAGAATGGGATGTTGGAGATTCAGAGGCAAGTAAAACATGGTCTACCCTCAAGGTCTTGTGGATTTGTCTTGCCCCAAGGGTGGATTTGAGATGGACAAGACAAGAAGTCCAGGCAAAAGATGAGAAGAGCTTTAGCAAGGTTAGTTGGACAGGAAAAACAATAGGGGGGCTTGGTGGAGGATTGCCTGGGAGGAGGGGTCAATGAGGAGGACGAGTCAAAGATGAACACGGGCTTCTGGCTTGAGTGATGAGTTTGGATGGCACGCCAGAATGATTACCCACAAAGGAGCCAAGGAAGTACTTTTACCTGGAAGACAAAGTGACAGCTTCTTTCCCCTTAGACACCTGTGTTCTGATGCCCAGACGGAGTCATCGAACTTGACCAAGAATCCTGTCTATAGAAACCGAGGAGCTTGTGCTATTGAAAAGTAACCATGCCTTTCCAGAAGAGGACTTAGCTAGTACAAACTCTCTGGAGGGGGGGTGGGGTTTCCCATATCAGTGAGTTCTCTGGGTCTGTACCCAGAGAAGTGAAACTAGTTTGTCTGAACCAAGGTTCAGACCTTGGTTCCAGCCAATGGGTGGAACACCACTGGCTTCCAGTCCTGGAGCTTTCTTAAAGGGGCTCAGTGAGGAAAGCAGAGAATCAGTCTCCGGCAAGGAGATAAGGTCTCTCTGATTCTCTAGCACCAGGAAACATTACTAACACACCACAGCCCAGTAAAGTACTGAGCAGTCAGACTCCTGCCCTTGGCTCTGGACGAGCCTGGCCAAACGGCCCACTCCAGTCCCAAGCAGACCCAGCCCTTACAGTGAGCTATGGGGCAAGCTTACCTTGGTTTTAAGAATGTTTCCCTGGTGGTTTTGGTGCATGAAAATGCTCAGAAGGAGGCCCACAAGGAACGGCCCGTATCTGCAGTAGGGCTTAGTGTAATACTCCGAGAAATACAACACAGTCGCATCTTCACTGAAAAACACAAGAATGGAAGGCAAAAGGGTCTGTTTGATCTAGAGCTGAAAAAAGGAATCTCTCAGATGTCCATTGGTACAATCGGCAAATCCAACAGAAAACGTGGGGAACATTTGTTCATTTCCTCAGTAATGATCCACAAACAGTAACCTCCTGATCCTACCTTAGACCACAGCTAGCTTGCTGAAATCCCAAATTCCCTTCGGGCCCTCCACCCTGGATCCCGAGGAAATACGACCACCGTGTTCCTTTTAAGTAGTTGTTTCTGGGAGCTGGGACATCCGGGCAGCTCTAAAAATCTGGTTCTCAGGAGTGAACTTCTTCATGGAAGCTCTTACAGAATTTGGTTGCTGGGGCCACATCCCTGGATATTGGGATTCAGGTGGTCTGAGACGGTGGTTTCTGGAAGCATCAGTGGATTTAAAAGCTCCCCAGGTGAGTCCCACGTACTTCCAGAATTGAGAACCCCTGGGATGGACGGGAATGAGCCTCTTCCACAGTCACCTGGCATTGTCCACAGAAGACATGACGTGATGTGTCTCCCCTGGTCAAAAATCCTGGGTGTCTTCATCCATCCATCCATCCATCCATCCATCCTTTCATTCATTCATTCATTGCCCTCACAAATACATAGTGAGCACTGTGCCAGATGTGGCTCAGGGCTATTTTACAAAGGGAGGTCAGCGACGGCCACTCTGAGAAATGACGTTTGCACTGACACCTGTAAGCAAGCCCTGCCAAGACCTGGATTCTAAGGGAAGAGCATTCTAGTGTGAAGGAACTGCAAGGGCAGAGGCCTGGGGAGGGAGCAGGCTGGGTGTGTGGAGGTAGGAAGGCCAGAGGGCTGGTCCAGAATCCACACATCAGAGAGTGATAGAGGGGGTCAGACAGGGATTTTACTTTGACAGCACCGGGCAGCCTTTGGGGGAATTTGAGCAGGTGACTGACAGGATCTGACTTCCATCTGGATCATTCTACCTGCTGCACTGAGAAGAGATGAGCCGGAAATCCAACAGCTTTTTCCCCCTGTATGCTACACAGGTGGTTATAAGGAAAAATCGCTATATATACGTCACTGGGGAGGCAAAATAGCATAGTGGGTAAGATCCAGGTTCCGCTTACACCTATGCCACTTGCAGGCTGTGTGACTCTCGAGGGATAACCCCAACTTCCTTAGATTTCAGTCTCTCCCCCCAATAATAAAAACTTCCGAGCTCAAGTTCGCCACTGAAGGAGAAACCTAACACGGCCACGCGGGGGCGCTCCTTTCCTCCGAGACGCATTTCAATGGGCAGCGGCGAGTTTCCGGTACTTTCAGAGAAGCCGGCCCCCCAGCCCCGCCACCCCCAGTGCAAGTTGAAAGGTTCGGAAGTTTGGAAACAAAAACGCAAGCAGCTTTCCCATCCAGGCTGAACAGTTCCCACCCAGTCTTCCCGCGAGCCAGCGCACAGCGCAAACAGCCTGGCAGATGCTGAGCAGCCTTCCTGGGAGGTCCCGGCCCACGGAGGGCAGGCAGGCGAGGGCGGCAGGCTGCCCACTGTGGGTTACCTTGCTTCTGACGGAGCTGCGACCGGAAGGGCATAAGCCAGTGTGAGCAGAGCCGTGGCAGTGAAAGATGCCAAGAACAGCATGGCCCCGAGGAAGACAAGGACATGTTTACTTCTGCAAAGAGAGGACATGGACAGAGGCTCTCTTCAGTTTCCGTCACTGCAAAATTTGAGGCCGTGACAGATTTGAAAGCTTGGCAATCCGAGGCACTTCCTGCTAGGGCTGCCTTTGAGGAAGGCTGATGTGGGGGCAGCGTGGCAGAGTGGGCTGGAGTTAGACCACTGGGTGAGCCTTTACACTTGACCCTGGACCTCGGCCGGACCTGAACTTCAGTGTCCCCATCTTCACCGGGGAATTTATGATGCAGCTCAGCATGAGACCATGCTTGGGAACCTTGCCACCCACGAGGCACTATATGGCCTGAAGCGGTGGTTGATTGAGGAGAGGAATGAGTGTTAGGCACAGGAGGACACAGGGAAGGGGAGACCACGAGAGAGAGATCCAGGGAGTCTTCTCCCACCCAGATGCAATCTGAGACAAAGGTAGCTGGGTGTTGGTAGTTGATGTGGGGTTAACAATGAGAGATAGGGTGTGGAACAGGGAAGCAGGGAAGCGAACACAAGGATACGCTATCAAGGTGGTTAACACTCCATTCTTCCAGAATGTGCTATGGAGCCTTATGAAATGCACCTGAAAACTGTCTTGGGAGGTGAAAGAAAGAAGCCCTTTCTAGTGTCTTCTGTTCCCCGTGGGTCAAGGGTGGCCATGCTTAAGGCCAGGAGGAGCCCCAGCTGTAGTATATGGGAGGTTCTGGGACAAGAAATGAAATTTAGGGACACTGGCTCAGAGCAAGGCAATGTCCGGTTGCACCTACTCAGAACTGTGAGGGCTGGGACCAAGACGACCTGCAGTCTACCAAAAAAATATCAAACACAGGTGCAAGACTGCCTAGCACAGCCCTGCCTAGATGATGCCTCTGACAAGCCCATTCCAGTGCCTGAAGTTGCCGTGGTCTTTCATGCAGAAGGGATAAGTTACCACTCATATATCCTGAGTGAGGCAAGGAGCAAATGCTTTCCATCCAGAGTGCCAATTCTAGTTTAGTGTTAATGCTTAGAATGGAGGAGTGTTCGTTAGCTCAGTGGTGCTGTGATTGATTAGTACTGTCTTCTGGGAGTGTGGGCTGCGAAGTTATGACCACAATGCTGTCCATTTACGGGGCCTTTTGCTGGACCATCTAGTTCTGTCCTCCTTGAATTACTGGCATTATAGATGAGTGTGTTCTCTACAGAAAAGAGCCCTACCTTTTATACCTCTCACCACTTAGAAGCTAAATGTAGTTGCATGGCCACAAGCTTGGATAGGACTGGTTTTTAGCCGAGGGATTGAAATCTGCCTTCCAGGACAGCTTCTAGAAAAGGTGCTAACATTGGAGTCCAGGGTCCTAAGTCACAAGGACACTCAAGTAGGTCTCCAGTAGGTCTAGACTTGGGAGGTAGTAAGAATTCATTGTCTTAGGTGGGTGGTAAGCCGTCCAGTCAGGCCATCCAATAAAAACCCACAATCACCCAAGTAAATATTTGTGTAACTCCTTGGGGGACTTGAGCCCAATCTGTGGCACCCCCTCTCAGGAGTCAGACGAGATCCCCCTGGTTAACCACCCCTATAAGGAAAACTAATAAAGCTTTCTGACATAGACTATTATGGGCTGGATTGTGTCCCCCCTAAATTCCAACTTCCAGCACCTTGGAATGTGAATATTTGGAGACACGGTCTTTAAATTGATAATTAAGGTGACATGAGGTCAGTGGGATGGGCCCTCATTCAATCTGACCGGTGCCTTTCTGAGACCATGTGAAGACACGGGGGAGAAGCCTCAGAACAAACTGACCCTGCTGGCACCTTGATCTTAGACTTCTAATTTCCAGAACCATGAGGAAATAAGTTTCTGTTCTGTAAGCCACCCAACGTATGGTACTTTGTCATCGCGGCCAGAGCAGGGGACTACACACCGGGACCCAAACAGACAGGGAGATAGAGTCCCAGTCCCATCTTACCTCCTGTTAGTCCTTTGTCCTCCAGAGCTCTGAGCCACTAACTGGGGCCTTTGACCACAGCACAAATGGCCCAGCGACAAAGGCTTCCCTCTGCCAACTCAGCTTAGTGGTTATATTTTCTGGCTTTTTGAGGGGACAACTCCTGGGACAATGGGATTGAGAAAGTCCCAGAGCTTCAAGCATCGACCACCATCCCCATTCTCTCAAGAGGGATGGTCCCCAACAAGGCCCCTTCAGGGGCCACAGCCCAAGAGGAGGAACGGATAGCAGAGCGTCCTCCTTGCAAGCCTGTCAGCCCCCAGCCTCCTGGCCGGGATTCCCTACAGGATTTCTCTTGCTCTTTCCTCACCTAATACCTAGGCCCGCGATCGGCACATCCTGCTGAAAAGGCCACCTCTGAGGAGGCCTGTGGAGGCTTGCCCTTGCCCCTCTGCCAGGGCCGCCGGGCCTGCCGAGGCCTCGCACCTGACCCACCTGTTCCCGCAGGCGCTGGCCGCGGTCTCCGTGGAGCAGCTGCAGTCCAGCACGGCGCCGAGGCCTGTCCGCCGCCAGAGGAGGGATGGGCCCAGCTGCCCCTCTCCCCCGAGGCAGCTCTCAGAGTCTGGCTGCCTCGTGGGAGGGAGAGTCCACACTGGGGAGGCCCCGTGGGCCTGAGCAGGTCTCAGCTCGTGCGCAGGGAGGCCTCCCGGAGCAGGAGAGATCAGC
>LNAC01000015.1:12082058-12126831 GCA_002007465.1 Ailurus styani | reverse complement strand
GAGAATGGGGCTGGGGTCCGGGAAGGGGCGCTTGGTCAGCAGCCCAAAGCCGTCTTCCTCTCCTCTCCACCTTCCCTGCCGGACCCGTGGTGGGGGGAGGGTAGGAGAGCTTATTTTTTTAAATCTCCACTTCCGAAATCAATAGCGATGTGATTATTAGATCTCACTTCTGTCTTATTACCCAATTTTACTTCAATTGCATATGCTTTTATCAGTTCAGTTATGCTATCAAAAATCGTACTCCCCACCTCCCCAGCCCCCACTCTGAGAAAATAAGCCATTTGATTCAGATGCTTTGTTTTGGGAGACTGGGTGGGGGAGCACTTGGAGCTCCCCACTCTCCCCACAGCAATCGGGCATTTGCTCATGTCTCCACACCCCTCACCCACGATGGAGGAGTCAGAGGAGTGGAACTAGGAAGGGATGAAGCAGGAAGCGAGCGGGAAGGGGTGAGGCTGAGCAAGAGGACCGTGGACCCTTCAATCTGGGAAGCCTTTGTCAACATCGCCTCCACACCAATAACTTCTGGAAAGGGTGTTTAGAGAGGAAGCCAAGGAAGGGGACTCATTGCCTGATAAGGGGACCCTCTGTGGAATAAGGACGGTGCAGAGAACAGGGGGATGGCCACCCCTGAACGAGTTTAGGGGAGGAGCAGATGCTCACAGTGGCTTACCAGCCACCCTCCCCCCAGTCCCTGGGAGACTGGGAGGGGACCACCTGGTGACAGCTGCTGGGGACAATGGCGATGACGTGACATCTCAAATAACAGGTAGTTGAGTGACATGTGGTCGCATGTTACAGGCAGGCTCTGGGCTGGTTCCCATGTGTCTGATCTTGCTTGGTCCTCCAGCCCGGATGTGAAGCACTACCGTCTCCATTTTACAGAGATGAACATTGAAGACGAGAGCCTTGCAACTGGCCCTAGGTCCCCTAGCTAGTGACTTACTGGTCAGGATTTGAACCCATGTCCTCTGACTCCAACTCACTATCCCAGCAAACTGCCTTTGTGCTTAGTGGAAGCCATGGAACATTTTTTTAATGGCTAGTAAACAAACAAAATACCTTTTCACATTTAAAGTTAGAAAGCAGTGTGTATTTAAGATATGTGAAAAAGTAGATTTTCCTTTTTTTTAAAGGTGCTTTATTCTTACATTAAATTAAAATTAGATGCTCTCTCTCTCTCAAAAATAAATAAATATTTTTTTAAAAATGAGGGTGCATTTCCCTTGCTCAGGATGCTTGAATGTTTGCATGTGGCTGGAATGGTCAGCATCCTGGGTCAGCCCGTGATTTAAAGGTCTGTCCTGCAAAGAGCCTTAACAGGTAACCATGACACAGGGCTGGTCAACACCTATTTGGAACTCAGCTGCACCCCTGGTAATGGAAGACTTGCAAGTTAGATGTGAAAAATGAATGTTTTCTTCCATATCAAAATAACAAGGTTTGTATTTTGTTTTGTATTATTATTAATGTTTCCTATTGGCAACAGTGTAATTAGATGGCCAGAGGACTGAATATTGATAGATCTTTAAGGAAAGCAATTTGTCATTATGCTCCAAGACCCAAGGAGACATTCATGCCCTTTGACCCAGTAAGTCCCCTTAAAGATATGCATTCTAAAGAAACATCGGAGTTGGAGACAAATGGTTATCCTGAAAGTATTTATCCGACTGTTATTTATAAAAGCATACAACTGGAAATAATCCAGGTACTTAACAATAGTTGAAGGTATAAGTAAACCAGAGTTCATTCATGGAATGGAATGTTATGCACACATTAAAATTATGTTTACTTAGAAGTAAAATAATACAGGAAATTGCTTATGTCATAAAACTATTAAAAGAAAGATACTAACATGTAGATAGAGAATCCTTTCATGTATAAAAAGCTGTGCAGAAAATAGACCGGAAAAATAAACAGGAAGATATTAACAGGGAATTCCCTTCTCTTGGAGCGAGGGATGGGTCCAAGATGACGGCTTTCCCCTCTTCATCCTATTATCTCGCAACGTTTCTTGAACATGTATTTTAACAAAAAAAAGAAATATCTCCTAAAGCATGGCATGGGGGGCACCTGGGTGGCTCAGTCGGTTAAGCATCTGCTTTTGGCTCAGGTCACGATCTCAGGGTCCTGGGATCAAGCCCCAGATGGGGCTCCCTGCTCAGCAGGGAACCTGCTTCTCTCTCTTCCTCTGCCTGCTGCTCCCCGAGCTTGTACTCTCTCTCTCTCACTCTCTCTTTCTCGAATAAATAAATAAAATCTTTAAAGAGTTATAAAAAGATATGGTATGGATAATCCGCAAGCTATAAGTCTCCTCGTGGATTACTGAGGCCTTCAGCTTTTCTAGAACTAACAAAAATTAAGGTAATTAATATCCGAAATGGGGAGCAGGCACACTGACGCATTATTTGGGACACTGTAAATTACCTCACTCTTTCTGGAGAAGAATCACACAATATGCAACAAGCACCACAAAATTGTTCCTACCCTTTGACCTAGTAATTCCGCCTTGAACTAGGGTCCCAAGGAAATGAAGACGAGGGAAAAGTAGTATGTAGTAGCATGTAGTAGGCAGTCATTGAGGTGTCATTTGGAGTCAGGACAAGCTGGAACTAACCTGGATGGCCAACCACAAAAATGGCACAGAACTCGGAGAACAGACAAGCACACAGATCATGTCGCTGTGCCAATATGTATACAAAGGTCATTACTTGGAAAAATCTGAGACTGGATATTAACACACGTGGACGACAACTCTGCAAAAACACTGAGGGGTTTGGGCAGGACAGAGATCGGAGGGGATCAGGGAACGAGGCAAACAGTGGAGGGGCATTCGGTGACCTGTCGGTCCTGAGAAGTTCCTTTCCTAACTTGTGAAGCCTGCTCTGCCCAGAACGGCAGCGCTCGCTGAGTTCGGTGGGAGACGGCCCACGGGGAGACACGCCTGTCCGGGGAAACTCACTTTCCGTGGATGAGGACGATCGCCGGTGTGGTGAGGTGGAACTGAAAGTCGTTGGCCAGGTACCACGTCCAGCCATTGCACTGAAACGAGAGGAGCAGAGGTGAGTCCTTTCCCTCGCTCCCCGGGCACCCCACCTTGTCCCACCTTCTGGGAGCTGGGGAAAGAATGCGCTGGGCCGCTGGGGGGCAAGGGGCAGGGGGTGGGTTTCCGTGGGAAGAGGAAGTTCTGAGTTCCAGGTATTTCAAGTACCGCATCTCATTTAATCCGGTAACAAGCCCTGGGGAGGGGGGGATTACTATTCCCAGCTCACAAAATGGAAACGCAGACAAGCGTTCTCACTTGTTGAAAAAAGCAGTAATAGCGAAGCTCCCAGAACCCTTGTGGGAGCTCAACTCCATCCCACGACCCGAATGTAGGGAACAACCTGACATTGCACGTTGTGCTTTCTTCCCTGTCTTGCCCGCCCTCCCCGTCTGCACGGGAGGCGCGTGTTCATTTAGAATGGAGGCCTCTGGGGCGCCTGGGTGGCTCAGTGGGTTAAAGCCTCTGCCTTCGGCTCAGGTCATGATCTCAGGGTCCTGGGATCGAGCCCCGCACTGGGCTCTCTGCTCAGCGGGGAGCCTGCTTCCCCCTCTCTCTCTCTGCCTGCCTCTCTGCCTCCTTGTGATCTCTCTCTGTCAAATAAATAAATAAATAAAATCTTTAAAAAAAGGAAAAATAGAAGGGAGGCCTGGCTCCAGACGCACTTTCGGTGGGAAGCCCCGGAGTTCCCACGCAGGGCTGACGGGCGATCAAAGCCGCATCGCTGCACAGGCTCCCCGTTGGTGTGGAGTGAGTTGCCTGTATTTCTTCTCCAGTGGGAGGAGATTCCTGGGGGCCATGCTCTCCAGGGCTTCAGAGGTGAAGGGCTCCTCGTTCCCCCCAACCCCCCGCAGTCCAAGGGACACCAGACTTATCCAGGGGAAACGACAGCTTGCCTTGTGTGCGCACTCGAGGCTGGACAGCCCTCACTCGGCTGCTCCAAGGACCTAAGGCGGGCTTTGCGTCAAACAGGCGGCTGGCTCGTGTCCTTGCCCCTGTCGCCCTCGTGTGGCCCAAGCCCATCTGTTTCGGGCACACGGCCCCGCCTGTCCCCCGCGAGCCCTGGTGCAGACCCGGGCCCACGTGAAGGCAGTTAGGCTGTGATGAACCCTGTCCGAGCCGCGGGTGCTGGCCCGTCTAGCTGCTAAGTACTGATGTGCAGGGGTGGGCCACGCGTTAGGGATTCTCTTTCCAGCCCCGCTTTCAAGGCATATGCAAACATCAGGGACATGATGTAATTACAGCGATTTCACTTTCGTTTACTCCGACGTCGTTACGGGGCTACGAGGGCTTCGAGGAAGCTCTCCCCCGATATACAGATGCTGCGGCTGTGAGATCCGGCTTGAAGTGGAAAACAAGTCATGATGGCAAAGGTGCAGCGCAACGGTGCATCCCAGTAACAGGCTGTCTGCGCGGAGGTGAAGAAAGTGCCCTTTCTCCACGGGGGTGACAGGGACTGGAACGGGAACCCTGATGGGGCAAGGCCGGCTGCATCCACTGGTGGGCGGTGCCCAGGACCCTGCTGCGCCCCTCTGCTTCTCACGGCAACTGCCCCTGCCAGGCCGGGGTGGGTAACGCTCGCCCATCCTCAGGGGCTCGCCTCCCTGCCTGCGGCCCACCTGACTGTGGCCTCACTGTTACTCCAGAGAAGATGCCAGAGGGAAGCGCATCAGACCCGGGTTGGCCCTTGGAAAGTTCGCCCAACCACGCGCAGTAGGTCCCCGGGTTGGCTCAGGCGCCCTGCCTGTTGCTAGCTCGGAACCCCGGACTCACCGCGGTTCGGACCGACAGGAAATTGTTGAGCAGCAGCAGATTCGTCCACCACGCTTGCCGGCAGTTATCCAGATGGAACTTGGGCACGTCCCAGACGGGTCCCCAGGGAACCAGGGAGAACAATGCAACCAACAAGCACACGGAATACAGGTGAAGAGGCTGCAACCTGGCAGGGAGGGGCCGGGGAGAGAAGGTGACTCTCTGCAGCGGCCCCACGCGGTCCGCTGGGCGAGCCAGAGAGACGCTGGGAACCGGATTGTCCTGGGGGCGGCCAGCTCCCCAGCCGCCCGGCCAGCGATCCTGCAGGCTGGGTAAAAAGTCGTGAGTGCCCACCGTGAGCCGGCTCCGGGGCTGCGGACGGAAAAATAGGATCAGTCGTTGAGCAAGGGGTGCCCGTGGGCCGCTGGGCCTGGAGCTTCTAAGATGCTTCTAAACCTCACAACTCGCCTTCGGGGAAATACTACCTCTGTTTTACTGACGGGGAATCACAGCTCTGAGACTTGTCGATGGTGGCCCAGCCCTATGGCGGCGCTGAGATCAGACACACAGTCCTGTTCTTCCCCCTCCACTCCCCAGAGGACAAGGCCTTTCCTCCCTCCCTCCCTCCCTGTTTTCCTTCCTCCCTTCCTCGCTTTATTTCTCCCTCCCTTCCTTTATACCCCAGCTCTTCCGGAGCAGGGCCTGAAGCAGCCACAAAGGTGATGGGAAAAAAGGCACAGGTGTCCTTGAGAAACAGATTTCGAGCCACACCTACCACCTCGTGTATACGTTCTAGCGGCCCCATTTGTCAGTTAAAAGAAACAGCAGTGGGCGTCTGGGTGACTCAGTCGGTTGAGTGACTGCCTTCTGCTCAGGTCATGATCCTGGCTTATGGGGATCGAGTCCCACATCAGGCTCCCTGCTCAGTGGGGAGCCTGCTTCTCCCTCTCCCACTCCCCCTGCTTGTGTTCTCTCTCTGTCAAATAAATAAATAAAATCTTTTTTAAAAAAAAAGAAACAGCTACAATGAATTTTAATACTATACCTTAGAGAGCCCAATATAATGATAATGAATAAATGATATAAATTATTAATAAACAATAAATTTATAAATAAATAATATAAATAAAATAAAATGATATAATATAAAATATATAAAATTAAATAATAAATAATAATAAAATATTATTATTTCAATAGGTAATCAAACTAAAAAATTAGTGAGCTGATTTATATCCTTTCTTTGACTACATCTTTCGAAACGAGTGTGTACATTTAATAGTCGCCCGCACGTCCGTGGGCCACACGTCTAGTGGTTGCCTATCGCACCTCCCTGGCCTCGAGTCGAGAGGTGAGGTTGCAGCCGGGAGAGGGACACGATCCTGGCATGGATCCTGGGCGAGCTATGATCCCGGCCATCTTTTGAAAGAACACATTCAGAGCAGAGCACATGGCCCAGCCGCGTCTGCGAACATCTCAGTGGGGGTGCCAGGGCCGGGGTGGGCTGTGACAGATGGGAAGGGCAGGACTGCTGGGGGCAGCACCCAGCCTCTGGTCGGCACGGCCCAGACCTGTGGGCCTCCTGTCTTCCCCATGATGATAGCATCCCTCCTAGCGTGTGTCTGGTCGCCTGGAGGGCCGTGGGCGTGCAGGGAGCAGACGGGAATTGCAGATCACAGTCAGACAGAAAGGGCCACCGGCGGTGCCAAGATGTGCCTCCCCAGATCAGCTCAGACAACAGCCACGGAGCCTTCCCCAGGCCTGGGCCTTGCCGCATCAGCCATCTGACCAGGCTGCCCCGCAGCTGCTCCCACAGGCCTCCCGAGCCCCGCTTCCCACCATCTGTCACCTCCCCAGGGAGAGTAAGTCAACCCCCTGCTCCCCTTAGAACCAGAGTTCAGGTCAGATGCCCTCGGGAGGGAGCAGGGTCTAGGCATCGTCCTCCCCTGCACAGCCTCTGAGTTGGGGCCCATGGGGTTGGGGCAGAGGCTGCGGGGGTGGGTCTCACCTTGAGGTGCAAAGCTACAGAAACGGGGGTTCCAGTTTTATCTAAATTTTCATACTGAGATCATCATAGAACTTCTCTCTTCCCTCTTCTATGGAAGAGGGGGAATGAGGAGTCCTTATTTCAAGGAGGATCATGATCCCCGCCTCCTGAGACTTTTTGAGACTCCAATGAGATCAGTAAGGAAACAGTGGGAAACACGGCAAGCGTCAGAGGAATGTAAATGGTCTTCCTTTTTGTCCAAGCTTCGGGAAGACTTAAAGTCAAGGTTTCCGAAGATTAAAAAGTACAGCTTCTGAGACGCAGGCGTTCTCACACCTGGCGGGTGGGAAGGTAAACTGGAAAACATCTATCAAACTGTTACGTGCACCGAACTACCAGTTCTACTTGTAGGAATGTGCCCGCAAACATGCTCACAACAGTGCACAAAAATGTATAGACATTGTATTATTATTTAAGATAGCAAAAACTTGGAATTACCACCATGCCCTTTAATGGGGACAGGTTACACTCCTAATACTCCAGAACACATCACCGTCCTGGGCAAACGTTTGAAGTCAGTGAGGTGAGTCCTTTCATGCAGAGAGACATGTCAACATTAATTGTTAAGTGCAAAAAAGCTGCGTGCAAAATAGTGCAGCATATAGTATAATCCTATTCATGAGAAAAAAAAAAACACACCCAATGCATATAAATACATGGAAAGTACCTGCAAGAATTCACAAGAAACTGTTAACAAAAGTGTCCTGCGGGGAGTAGACTGGAATGGGTACCCTTATTTTAGCGTATAACCTTCTGCTATGGTTAGACAGTTTTATCAGTAATGTTTTTTACATATATCTATAAAACCTCCTGATTTTTAAAACGTGGCGTCTGGTTGGAATGATCACACGGTTTTAAGGGTTTGGAACTTCTACTCTCCTTGCTTTCCATTACGTAACCTTTGTTCTGATTGACCCCCGGGAAGCTGGGTTTTGCATTTTCTTAAAGCCTCCATAGCTCCCAGCTGTCGCCCCACGCCTGTCCCTGTCTTCTTACTGTCTATTCTCTGAGTGATTCTTGGAAAATGTTAAATCTGACCATGCCACTCCCCTCCAGGAACCCCCCCAAAGCCTTCTTATCTCCGAATATAATTGAAAGTCCTTGAGGCAGCTAAGGGGTCCTATATTCCCTGGGGCCATGGAGCTCCCACACCCCCTCTCTGAACTCCCTCCCTTCTGTTCTCCAAGTCAACTGCCCCCTCCACTCCAGCGGGCTCTCTGCGTTCCCTTCTCTGCACCCACTCCCCATGGGGGCCCTTCTTCCCTCACAGCCTTCTCTTTGCTTAGAAACTTCTATTTCCTTTGACAAATGTCACCTTCCCTGACTACCCTTCCAGAGGAAGACCACATCCGGCCTCTGTCTCCCAGTTAGCACTCGGTGACACTTATCATCACTGACCTGTTAGAAATGTATTTGCATGTTGCAACTTAACGTTGCATATTTATTTGTTGATCGCCTATCTCTAGTCACTAGAACATAACCCCCAGGCCAGAAGGCACCTGCATGGTTATTAAGTGCTGAGTCTCCAGAGCTTACAACAGTACCTGGCACACAGGGGGCCCTCAACCGAGACAGAAAGAGTGAGTGAACAAATGATCTTACTTCCAGTCCTCTCGGTGGTAAGTAGGCAAGCAATCAATCATAATTGAGTAACGACAGTGGGTTTTGCCCACAAGAATGAGAAGAGCAAGTGGCTAGGAATGTGGCTGTTTTCTCATTGGGTTTACCTTGGAGAGTGAGTTCAGACTCGATTGGTGATGCTTTCCCTGATTTTTCAACAACGTTTTGTCCCACTTCGGATTCTCTCTTCCTGGCTCCAATCTGCCACTTCCCCAGAGCTCCCTGTCTCAAGTACATCACCACTCACCATGTTGTTCAGGCTGGGGGAGCTGAGTGTTCTTCATTTGCCCTCTCTCCCTTCCCAGTGCCAACCACCAGCCCACATCTGCTGTCCTGCTCAGATATTAGATATTACAATAATTTACTCATGGGCTCCTCGCTGCCCCCTTGCCCCAGAAGGCCACTCTCTTTCTCTCTCTCTCTCTCTCTCTCTCTCTCTCTCTCTCTCTCTCTCTCTCTTCCTGCCCCCACTGCTGCTTTATCTGCCTGCTAAAGCACTTCCCGCTCCCCAATCCCCAGCCCTAGGACTTTTCTTCTTCTTTAGCACTTCCCGCTCCCCAATCCCCAGCCCTAGGACTTTTCTTCTTCTTTTTTAATTTTTTCTTTTAAGATTTTATTTATTTGACAGAGAGAGACACAGTGAGAGAGGGAATGCAAGCAGGGGGAGTGGGAGAGGGAGAAGCAGGCTCCCCGATGAGCAAGGAACCCGATGCGGGGCTCGATCCCAGGACCCTAGGATCATGACCTGAGCCAAAGGTAGTGACTTAACTGACTGAGCCACTCAGGCACCCCCTAGGACTTTACTTCTAAAGCAGGTTTCCCAGGCAGAACCCACCACGCCATTGGATCCCACGTCCCACCCCCTAACAACCCATCAGTATCTCTCACTAAGAAACCCTGGTCTGAATGCCAGCCCCTCTACAGAAGACCATAGGGTAGAATAGGGCTAAACCCAGTGCCAAGTACCCAGAAGATATTGAAAGAACAAGCACTCTGTTAAGCATGCAGGACAAGGGCTAGATTTAATAGTGTTTGGAAGAAACTACACAGGTCACAGTGAAGAGAAATCAAAAGAGGTCTATTCCCTGGCTCAGAGTCATTCTTAACCTATTTACTAGAAACGTAACAAGGTGTAAGTAGCAACAGCAGTAATCATGGCAGCTTGTACTTACAGAAGGCTTACTGGGTGCCATATGCGTTTCTAGGTTCTTAGCACACGTTCTCTCATTTTATCTGCACAAGAGTCCAGTGGCGTGAATACCACTATGCTTCCCATTTTTGAGATGAGAAAACTCAAGCACAAAAAGTCAACCTTTCAATTTCTCGAGGTCACACAGCTGGGGGAGGACTGAGCCAGAATGCAAGCCCAGGTGGATCAACTCCAGTCAAATCGTACCCACTCCATTTTACTAGCCCAGAACACTGTTTCAAGACCCTTCTTCCTGTTCCATGACAACGAAGTATAACAAGAGAGCCATGGACCCTAGTAATGAGAGCTAGCTCCAGCCCAGCCAGCAACAAACCATGATTTAGAGAAGGTACAAAAGGAGGGTTGGGCTACGTGAGTTGAAGATTCCTCTTCCCCCGAAGCAGAGCGTGACTCATTGCATCACGACCTGTCTGTTATCCTACTGACTCCATAATCCGTCCCAATACCGTATCCCCTCCTGCCCCAGCCACCCACGCATTCATAAAGAGGACTACGTCCTCCCCGCCTCCCTCTGAGCAGAAGCACCATCGTCTCAAGCATCGCCGGCCCCTCTCCTTGCTGTATCTTATTTTATTTTCATCCTTACCCTTAGTACTCTGAGTTACAGGACACGATTACTACCAGTTTATAGGAGCCATGCACATTCTCCCATTGGATGCACATTCCAGGGAAACCTGACTGCACATTTCTTGAAATCTGCTGCCCATCAGCTGAGGAATAAGGGTGCTTTTGCTGGTTTAATGTAGTTCAAGTTCTATTAGGACAAATGCCATGAAAATTGGTATCTTCCATGGCCAGCAGCCACTGAGCCAGCAAAAATCAACTTTATGAAAAAACCCACGTCTCTCGGTTTTTCTTTGAAAATTATTTCAAAAGACGGCTAAAGACTCAAAAGTAATGAATGATTACACAACAATAATGAATTAACGGATGAGACAAACAGACCCACCTTATAAGGCGGCTGAGGACGTATCTGAGTATGACACCGAGGGTTGTTCCTTTGTCTGAATTCTCATGTAGCCTTAAAAACGACCGTGCACTTAACCAGCCACTGAGAGAGAGAGAGAGAGAGAGAGAGAAGGCTAGTCACAGGAATTACTTATCAGTGACACTGTTCATCAGATGACTAACTTGGTCGTCTCTATCAGGGTACAAGAAGGGATGCTGTGGTGACAAGATTATCTCCAACGCAAAAGCCATAATAGATTTTTCCCTTGCTCATGCTCCATGCCCACCGCCATCGCCTTGAGCTCAGCATCTTCCCCAGCAGGAGACCCAGGCTGAGATTGCAGCCACTCTCTGAAAGATCACCAGCGACCACGGCAGAGTACAAGGAGCGCTGGAGGGCTTCAAACCAGCAATTAAATGCTCTAGCCCAGAAGGGACAACTTTAAAGTTCTTAGCACACCGGCAACACCAGATGCCCCTCCTTGGCAGACCTAGTTCCCACCCAACTGCCACGGGACAGGAAGTAGACCAAGGGGCTGGAGGGAAGAGAACCAGAAATATTTGAACAACTCTTCAAGTGACCACATTAGCCTTTTGAAACAATAACATCCAAAGCCACATCATTTTCAAAGGACTTTGGTTAATGGTGTTGCTTTTGCTTCGAGAGCAATACCAAACTCCTTTGCAATAAATGTTGAGCGAGTGATTGGTAAAAGGGAAGATATTACCATCCCTGCTTACCTAAGAGGGACACTGAAGCTCTAAGACTCGGTGGGTTGCCCAAGATTCTCCACCAACACATCCTGATGCCAAACTTGTTACCCAGAATGCTCAGCGAAAGAAACAGGCTACCTCTCTGAGTTCTAACTTGATGATAAGCAAGTTTGGGAGTGAGTCTCCTGACCTTTTGACATGGATGCCAATAATCCTCCTGGGTGTTTCCCTAAGGAACAAATGCATTTTCTATTGCAAAGGAGGGCTGTGTGTGTGTTGGAACGGATCAGGGAGGGTTAGAAAACATCTTTGTTCTCTGCCAGCAGGACTTTCTTTTGAAACGCAGCAAGTCGGATTCAGTAGAAGAGGAACACAGTTGGTAGAGCCGTGCAGAAAGGAGCGCTGAGATGTGGAAGTGGGACAGCCAATTCCAGTTCCGGCCTCCTCTCCATTTCAGGAAAGAATGAATCAGGGTCTGTCTCTGTGTGCGGGCAAGCACCATCCTGCCGTTCATTCTTCCGGGGGACAAAGAGAAAGGCTGGCAGGGAAAACAGGCTGTGAGCAGGAGAAGTCTCTATCGGATGTTGGGAAGACCCAGAGACCTGAGCCCAGGGGGGACGAGTAAGGTCCTGCGGTAGAGACGCGCAGAGTCAGCTGGAGAGGCAGAAAGGGATCCCGACCGCCCCCAGCGATAGTCAGGAGTCTTCAGTTTTACTATGTAAACATCTGAGTGACATGTGGGTAAGACACGTTTTGGGCCTGAAACAAACATGTTTCTGTTCTGATTCTAACTTTCCTAGCTGGGGGAGACTGGGGCAAGTTATTGGATCTCTGCACATCAACTCTCCCAGCTGCAAAAATGAGCATGATATTTGTTCCAACTTCCTGGGTTTACTGTGTATGGAATAAAAGATTGTAGACTCTTAGCACAATAGCAATATTGGAAATCACTTAGGAATATTCCCATTGTCCAAATGAAAATTTTATTTAAGGGAATATATGCGTTTTCTTTTTTCTTTCTTTCTTTTATATATTTAAGTCCTCTCTACCCCCAACGTGGGGCTCGAACCCACGACTCCCGAGATCAAGGGTCGACTGCTCTTCCAACTGAGCCACCCAGTGTGCCCAATGTGTACTTTCTAAAGTAAACAAAATGAATACAGGAGGAGAAGGAAACAGTTATGAGACAGGCAATGAGAAAGAGAAGCAGATAGGGAAAAAGAGAAAAGAGACGATGGGCGCGTGGGTGGCTCAGTTGGTTAAGTGACTGCCTTTGGCTCAGGTCGTGATCCTGAAGTCCCGAGATAGAGTCTCGAATCGGGTTCCCAGCTCCACGGGGAGTCTGCTTCTCCTTCTGAACTTCTCCTCTCTCATGCTCTCTCTCTCTCTCAAATAAATAAATAAAATATTTTTTTAAAAAAGAGAGAGAGAGAGAGAGAGAGAAAAGAGACGGATGTCTTGTCTCCTAGGCTGGTCAGGAGCTGCTGGCTTGCACCCCACCGTCCTCAGCTCCTCACACAGGGGCTCACACTGTGCTTCTTGGACTCAGGCAGGGGGCAGCGGCACCCCAAGGGCTTCTTCCAGCCTGGACAGTATGATTCAGTGGGCCTGGGCTGGGCCTGAGAAACTGCATTTGTAATAACCCTCCAGACGAGGCTAGTAATGACTGCACTGGGACCAGATCTGAGAACCACTCCCCAGGCCCCAGAGCGAGCCTGGGGTCAGACATGCAGTCCTTACAATAAAGGGGCGCCCCTTTGTCATTTTCTTGGACATCTGAAATTTCATAGCCTTGGCCTGTGCTGTGGGCATCTCAGGGCTGACCCAGTGGCGTCTCTGTTTGTCTCAGAGATTCGCGACGATAGTCCAGGCATGACCGCTGGCTTTTCAGGCCTTCATTTTTCCCTCCTGGTGGCAATCCTCCAGCTTGAGTTCTGGCTCGGGTTCCAGCCATCCTGATCCATCCTTGCCAGCTTCCCGCCCACGGTTTGGAGCTCTGCCAATCAGCCCCATCCAACATTTGGTGTCTTTTTTTTTTTTTTTTTTTTTTTTTCTTTTTTTTNTTTGCCTTGTTTTTGCTATTCCTCTTGTAGGGAACAGAGTTCTGGACTTTGAATGCTGTCCCCTGGGCAGACCTCCCCACCCACCAGGGACCAGCCCAGGTCTCCTGCAGTTGGGCTTTGCCTGCCTGGTTAGGCTCAGCTGTGCCCTCCTGGAAAGTCTGGGGCCTAATGATTCCCATATCACTGCAGACAGTGGCCTCTGACCCTCGCCTGTCTGGGCCACTTGACGGTCACCCTGGCCACCTCCTAGTATGGGCTGCTTCCCCGGCGGCTAGGTCTCAGCTCATTCTGTATCCTACTTTCTCTGCATTCCCCCAGGAAACTATCACACCAGAGGCTTGAGCTAAAACAATTAAAAAACCATTTCTAAAAAAAGAAGGGAAGGAAGGAAAGAAGGGAAGGAAGGGAAGGAAGGAAGGAAGAAAAAGAAAGAAAGAAAGAAAGGAAGAAAGGAAGGAAGGAAGGAAAAAGAAAGAAAGAAAGAAAGAAAGAAAGAAAGAAAGAAAGAAAGAAAGAGAGAAATCATTTCAACAACTAGTTCTTGAGCAATACTATATGCTTGGCACCTGCCTTACATCAGTGACAGCAGGACCCAAAACAGAAGGAAGTCCTGCCTTATATTCCAGTGGAGACAATAAATAACACAGACAATAAATACAAAAGTAATAAATAAATGACATCTCTAAATATGTTAGATAAAGAGAAAAAATAAATCAGGAGAAAAGGAGTCAAGAGTGCTGGTGGGTCCATTTTAAACCGGGAAGGCCAGCAGGGTGAGGCAGGGAAGGCAGCGTCTGCGCAAACGCCGGAAGGCGGAGAGGGAGCTGCCCGCCGGCCTCCGGGGGAAGAAGTGCTGCAGGAGGCGATGGTCAGTCCTCCGCCTCCTGTGGCTCCGCCCTGTTTGCCAGTGGCTTCTCTCCCAACCTGGGGGATTGTAGGCTTTAGCATTTCACAGACGTTAAAAAACCGATGGGACCCCGGGGTGGCTCAGTGGGTTAAGCGTCTGCTTTCAGCTCAGGTCGTGATCCCGGGGTCCTGGGATGGAGCCCCGCATCGGGCTCCCTGCTCAGCAGGGAGCCTGACTCTCCCTCTGCCTGCCGCTCCCCCTGCGTGTGCTTGCTCTCTCTGTCTCTGACAAATAAATAAATAAATCTTTAAAAAAAATAAATAAAAAAATCGAAATAAACTAGGAGGCACTCATCAGAGCTTGCTCCCTTGTCTGGCTAATGACAGCGTGACCTCCATCCGCATGTCGCTTGCCGTTGGTGGCTCCCAGCACGTAACACAGACGTGTGCTCGGATCGCCTGTCCTGAGCCCACCCGCCTGCAGTGCCCGCCACAGCAGGCGCCTCGCCCTGCCATCTCGGCCCCGCTCTTGTCTTGGCTCCTGCTCCCTGCGCTGTCCCATCCGTCCTCCCACTTGACCGCTCACGCATCCCCGGCTCCGTGGGGGCTCCCTTTCTTCCCCGCTTTCTGCGGGCAGGGGTGCCAGAGGCCTCAGCAGTCAGCCCTCATTCCGCTCCCCTCCCAGCGCCTTCGGAGTCAGCCCGGGGCCTCCATGCTGCCCCTAACCCAAGAGCTCCGATGTCCCCATCTCTGGCCCTGACCTCCCCACCGAGCTCCAGGCTTCCCGAGCCCCCGCTGACCTCACACCTCGTCTCCTGCCGCCCCCCCCCCCCCCCCCCCCCCCCGCTTCACCCTGGGATCGTGACCTGAGCCGAAGGCAGACACTGAGCCAACCGAGCCACCCAGGCGCCCCTCTAATTTTTTTTTTTTTTTACAAAAGGTGATTTTATCTGATCCCACGGTCCTGACACAGAGTCTGCTTCTCCCTCTCCCTCTGACCCAAGCCCCCCTTGCTCTTTCTCACTCTCTAGTTCACATTCTCGCTCTCAAATAAATTAATAAAATCTAAAAAAATTTTAGACAGCCATCCCAACTTATTTAGCACACTGAATATACAAAACAGGAGCTGATGACAACAGTACTATCTACAGTCGGACAGAAGCGAGGGCCCGGGGGGGTAAACAAAAGTGAGGCATTCAGTTTTTCTCACTCAAGTGATGACGGCATCACACCCACGCACACAACCGCAAACAGCAACATGTGTACAACAGCAGAGGAAACACCCTATTACCTGACCAGGAAGAATGTGTCGACCCCAAGGTAGAAGGGGCCGCTCCGAGAATAAAGGTACAGCGGGTTTTTAAGCACTCTGATTTTCCACTCTGCAACGTTATCTGCAACAAACATGAAAACGGTGTCTTTTTGTTTCCTGGAAGAAAGTCATGCGATTTATGTTTTCAGAACAAGCAGGAGGAACGCCTTCAACTTTCTTAGCCCCAAGAGGATTTCGTGCAGCCCCCCAACTTGAGAGAAGAAGGTAGCTTGGCTTAAGAAGTAGGCACCTAAAAGCGTCTACCACGGAACGGTCACCAAGGCTTTGAGCAGGGCCTGCTCCCCCGGTGCCCGCAGCTCCTCGGGGGCCACGCGGCCTCCCCCCAGCTCGGGCTGGTGCAGGTGGCTGGGAGCCCCTCAAACCACCCCAGTCTGCCCCTCCCCTCGCCTCTGCCCCGCGTGTGGGCCCCACTTATGAAAGGGCTGCTCCTTCTGGCGGCGCCTTGGAAGGGAGGCAACAGGCAGGTCGAGAAACACTAATTTCACACCAGTGCCCAACATTTATTTACCCTTGACTATGTTTCCAGGAGAAAGAAACGTCAGTTTCCGGGTTCCTTAATCGTTATTAGAAGGAATCCGGCTCTTCGGACAGCGAATACGCAATCCTCGGGTATCACTGTCCCCTGTCCCTCGGGGGCCTGATTCACAGCCAGGAGGAGGTAAAGCCATGGCTGGGCACCGGCCTGGGAAACTCACCGGTGGAAGGTCATGGCTGTGTGTCTAGAACGGAAGGCTGCTTGGGGGGGGGGGGGGGGGAGGCTGCAGCCTCGCATCCCCCGGCCCAGGGGGCTCCCCGCACACGAAAGCTTCTCTCTCCCTGGGCTGCGCGTAAGGGCTCGTGGGTTCTCCTCACCCAAAGACAGCCAGGCGGTCATCTGACCGGTGTGCCCCGACATGATCCAGAGGAGACTCAGAACCCGGATGCCGTTCAGCACAGGGCATGAGCGTCCCGGCGTCTCCGCTGTCCAGATGCCCGGCGCGGTCTTCTGCCAAGAGAGGCATTTCAGAGCATGCTCCGCGGCTCCTAAAAATCCTGCGCGAGAACGCAGGTGTTACCATCCGCCCCGAGAGCCAGATCAATCCACACGCTGCCCCACAAACAAGAGTCGAAACACACACCCACCGGTGACCTTAGTTGTCACGCAGACACGCCTTTGCTGGGACCCCGGGCTGCTCGACCCAGTTCTCCGTGGTCCCCTCTTGCTCTGTGTCCGTGCCTGCGGACACGGTCTGTAACCTTGACTTGCCCTGGCCTGCTTGAGCTGAGGCCGGTGCCCACACTGCCACACACAGAATGTGCCCACTGAGCTCAGGGCCCAGGAACGCCAGCACCTGACCCCAGTCCTGTTGTACAAAGCGGGGGGACTCAGACATCCTTCAGGAACCACATGCTCCGTAAAGCCGGCATTCCACTCAGGATGGAATGGTGTTCCTCTGTCCTCCCCAGAATGAACTACTCGCAAGCAACACCCCTACCTGTCAAGTACAGGGATGCAAACAGAGGGGCACGGAGCACAGCAACTAAGGAGCCTGCCTTACATTGAGAAGCTCCTGGCTCTGAATCTGCCTGTCCTTTGTCAGATGCTCTGTAACCTCTGGCAAGTGAGTAACCTCTCTCTGTGCCTGTGTTTCCACATCTGCGGAATGGGAATCAAAGTAGATCTTACAGTCTTAGGATTATCATGAAGAGCAAATGAGATGACATCACTGCTGCTATGCTCACTATGTTAAGCCCTATTGCTTTAACCCCTTCCACTTAACTTATTCCTTCTGATTTTTAAAAAATTTTAATTGGACTCACTTGGATTAATTCCCAATAGCTGGAACTGGGATCCAGGAGCCTCCAAAGGAAAGCTCAAGCCCCTCCAAGAGACTCGCGCTTTCTCTTGGATGTGGCTTGGTGCTCCAACATTGCGGGTACAAGGCTGCAGAATTGAGACTTACTTACAGATGAGATCTGGCTTATAACCAGGTGCTGGAAATCTAACTCAGTTTCTTCAATGGGAGAATGGAATTGCCCAACTTTTTGAGGTTCCATTTGTAAATAGGAGTTTTTCCCTTGGAGTCACTCTCCAAAGTGCTTGCCTGAGGGCGACAGAGGGGTTTTTGCTCACCAGCACTTGGCACGACACAGTCAGCCGTGTCCCACCCCTGAGTCCCGGCTCCCCTCGGCTCCTGAGAAGCCACGTGCCCCATGGAGAGTCACGGCCACGGGCTCTGCCCGGTTCCACCCACTCTTCTTCCTCTCAGGACCCTTCCCTCACTTTTAAACAGAGCAGGCTTTTTGGCTGGGCTCCTGGGAGCGCTTGAGCCCGTGTGTCAGACATCCGGCCCGATGCCTACCTTGGCAAGTGAGGACTGAATACATTTTGCTACCATCTGATTTTTTTTCCATCTAAATACTGCTTGTGGGTGAACTTAACTAGTAGCGGCTTATACCCCTGTCTGAGAATAACTGGTCTGTGGGGAGATCAGCCTCTCTGAGCCCGTTGTACTCATTTGTAAATGGGAAGGAGAAGCCGGAGGGGCCTGAGGAGGATCGGTCTAAATGATGCACAGGGTCAGGGTTCTCACAGGGGGGAGGGGGGCAGTCCAGCAGCTTCGGCATCACCGGGGACCTGTTGGGAAGGCACAGTCCCAGGTCCCACCCCAGACCTACTGATTCAGAACCTTTGAGGGTCAGACCCCGCAGCCTGGGCTGTGACAAGCCCTCCAGGTGCTTCCGAGATGCACCAAGGTTGGCGAACCACGGGGTAGGATGGTGTTTTGGAAACTCTCTAGGCCCCTTTGGATTTTCTCAGTGATTATTACTGTGAGCTCACTTCAAGCACCTGACCACAGATGAAGGGCCCTGACTTCCAGGGCTGAAATCCACGGCTACTTATTTCCTGGAAGCTTCCTCAAACACGCACTCGTATTTTTCTCATCTAAGTAGGAAAGGACAGGCTCATGTAACAGGAAACCGCTCTGAGCGAATGCAATGATTATTTGGAGGATAAAGAACCAGGACTCTGAAATACCCAATTTGGCTCTAAACTTCTAGAAGACACGGTAGTCTTATGTTGATTTGACTCGCTGGTGAGTGGAAAAGTGCAGAGTAAAAAGATGCTGAGCCTAGGCCCCTATCTATCTAGATTTTTATTTCCAACCATTCAGGATATGATTTTTTATTCTGATGGCATTAAATACAAAAAAAAAAAATTGCTACAGCCATAGCACATGGAACCCCCACCCCATACACCTTTCTGAAGCCACACGTAAGTGTAGCTGCTAAAAAAGCTAACATAACCTTTGTATCCTGATCATAGAGAATCCTATTTTGGGTTAAAACCCTAACTTTTCAGTGGCTGATTGCTGACTCCATACAGTGTGTCTGCCTAAAATCCTGCAATCTGGCCTTAAAATGCCAAGCTCCGAGGCTCAGCCTTCCAGCTAATGATAGGCAGTGGTGAATTGGGGGGACGGTAGGCTCATTCCAGTCTGATAACTACAAACATGTGGCAGGTGCCTGGAACCCGGCTGACCTCAGTAAGGTCAGTGTTAGCGAGAGGTCTTGGCCAATTAAAGCTGCCCCCCCTTCCCCCTTCCGGCTCGAAGGAAGAGAATGAGGAAAAGAGCAACGAATCAGGAGAAGGACAGTTTACATTATCTCATTTAATTCCCTCAGTGTCCCGTCGTCCCATACAATGGGACAAATCCCATTTGTATGCCCCCATTTTACGCATGTGGAGACTGAGTTTCCTAGAGGTCAAACAACCTGACAAAGGGCAGAGTTAGAAACCAAGGCAGGTTTGACCAGGGATTGCTATGTTGGGGCTCTTTCCACCATGCTCATGGAACCTTCTACATGGCCACTGGGGAGCCGAGTTCTTGAACCAGGTAACGTGAGGGGACGCTGAGGGACTCTGAGATTTGGGGCAGCCCATTGTAACTGTC
The DNA here is from genome assembly GCA_002007465.1 of Ailurus styani. Taxonomy (NCBI): domain Eukaryota; kingdom Metazoa; phylum Chordata; class Mammalia; order Carnivora; family Ailuridae; genus Ailurus; species Ailurus styani. Next base: position 12,107,320 of record LNAC01000015.1, on the reverse strand, counting down.
CCCAGTATCTGACGTGGGGGGATAGAAACAAGAGACTAAGTCGAAGGGCCAAACCAAACCAGGGCCTGTGAGTAGAAATCACAGAGCAGCAGAGACAGACTCCTCGTGGGAGCCTAACAACGGACGCTTCCCACCACGATGACACCAGGTGTGGAGAGCCCAGGCCAGTGGGCACCTTCTGACTTGGGAAGGAGAGCGAGCGTTCTCGGCTCTTCTGTTACATCATCCTGACACAAACATGCTCTGTGGTGCTTTCCTTGCTGTTGGGAGTTTGTGGTGGCGTAAGGTTTGCTTTTGGTACCGCCTGAAGAGCCGACAGGATCAGATAAAACCATCACTGTGCCCTCCACAGAGGACTCACTCCCTGACGCTACTCGATCACATTCTCCTAATCTTTTGTCCCAGTCACTGAAATTGTGTCTTATTTTTTATCCCCTGAGCTGGAGGAAGGGAGGGTCCATTATGTGCACCTGCAGGGGCTTCAGGCACGAGTCCTCACGTTCTAAAGGTGTTTGCACGGGGATGCTCTCGTTTCACAGTGTGTGTGTGCGTGTGTGTGTGTGTGTGTGCGCGCGCGTGCACGGTCTTTGCCTTGCCATAGGGGCAGGCGGAAACGAAGGAAATGCTCTTGGTTTTTCACTGAAACATGACACGAGGCGACGACCGCTAACGGCTGTCCAGCTCTCCCTCCCCGAGCTGGGTTACCTGGCTCCGGGCTCAGCTACGCCCCACCAGCCTTTAACCAGTTGTGCCTTACTGCCCCGGCTTCGATCTATGGGTAAGTCCTTGACCTTGGTGACACCAGGAAGGTTCTGTGAGTCATCTGCATAGCTGCGACACTGAAAATAGACACTGGGGTCATGGAATTGTTCTCTAAAGGATTACTCCAGCGAGTCCCAAGCTCTGCTCTGACCTAGTCATCGGGCGGCACACAGACACACTGGATAATTGTACCCGAGAAAGAAAGCGGCATTTTCAGCGTCCTCGCCTTACCACTGCGACAGCAAACAAAGGCCGGATTGTGAAGAGCAGAGACCCAGCCTCCACCCTGGCATTTGGAAGCCATGGAGTATTCACCAGATTCCAGTACCAAAGGGTTCATTTTCCAACTGCGACTCATCTAAGTCACCTCTCGTGAGTGGTCTTTGTTTCTTAAAATGCCTACTTTTTCCTCTGCTCGGGGCTCCTGGTGGTGGGAGGTGGGCCAGGCCAGCCGTTCTGCTTCTCGGCTCACTCCTCTGCGTCTCTCTCAGAGGCAGACTGCCGTCGGTGGCCGGAGGGGCAGGTGACGACCTGCCGTCGGGCCCCCTCTCCCTGGCTGCCACGTAGACAGTCCCGGCCAGGGGCAGGGAGACGCCCAGCAAGGTGACACACCTGCAGGGAGAAGGCAGGTGTGAGCAAGCCTCACGTCACACCAGCACCACGAGAACATGAGAGACAACAGCCCAGGGAAAAACAAACCACTCGAGCCCCTGACCAAAATACAGACAAATACCTAACAGCTTTGAGGGGTGGGAGAGGCATTCTAGAATAAATCATGAAAGAAATGACAGAGTCAAAGATAAATGGATATCACTAAATTCCTTATTATAATTGTAAAGAAAAGTCATAAACAAAAGCAACCCAAACACTGAGGAAAATACTCACAGCTGATACCACTAAGGATTCATATTTTCACTTGCATTATATAGTTTCAAAATCAGTAAGAACCCAACTCACACACGCGCATAGAAGCAGGAGTGAAAAGTAGGAACAGCAAATAAACTTGGGGGGAAACTCCTTGTGACCAATTTTTTTAAATGTTCATTAAGCCAATGTATTTAACGTACCAAATTGGTACTGGTTTTTTATAAAGGTAGCCTTTGGTGCAGGTGACGGGGTGGTGGTGTAGACATGGACCTCTTCTGGGCACCAGTTATATAAGTGAGGTTTTCAGGAAAGCCTCTTTCCAACGATTGTAGCCACAGGCCAGCAATTCTATGAGTTTGTCCCGAGGACCAATGCATGATGCACACAAAAAGTAACGGGCAGGTTTGCTGAGGTGTTTGTGAGAGAAGCCATGCCTCAGATAAAAGAAATTAGTTTTCAGAGCTCACACCCTAGGAATGGGACTATCTGCGGTACATGGTGATCTCCCGTGGAGCCCTGGCCAGACACCCCCCAGGAATGAAAATTAAATGACTCTGCGTCATTGGAGAGTGGAAGCTGATAACACAGCCCCGACAGACACATCCCAGCTAGGTACCTAGGACACCCATACTCACAGACACATGGCAACAAAGGTGTCGAAGGGGAACGTTCCAGTAGCACATCTAGCCACACCCGCGCCAGCCGAGGAAGAAGAATTTGTTGTAAAGAGAGAGAGAGAAGGGGCCAAAAAGGAAGTATTTCTGAATCTTAAAATATCTACGAAGGGGGAAAAAAAGAGATTGTATTAGTAATACTATATTTCGCAATAAATCTACTTTTCCAAGAGCTTTCATATCTATCATTTCCAAACAAAACTTTGACATTAAAAAGGGCAGCTGGCTTTTCATATATCTGATGGTCAGATGGGAAAATAAGGCATGAAGATGCTGAGATTCACAGAAGGAGGAACTCAGGCCTTGGACTTGGGAGTCTGTAGCCCGCCCAGGCTTCCGCATCCTCTCCCAGCACAGCACTGGCAAGGGCAATTCTAAAAGGCGCCATTGCCAGCTCAAATCTGTTGGCAAACAGTTTCCCACAAAAGAGAGATAAATGCAATAGGAGATGAAAAAATACAACTGAGGCCCACAGGCCGGGGAAAATACGGTCTAAAATGGAAACTCAGAAGCGCCAACTCAGGGCACAACTCAGGGTCATCACAAGTAGTGAGTAGGGATATTAGTGGTAAGATCGGGGCCGTGGTCTCGAACTTCTGCGTGCCCCAGAATTACCTGCACCACGGGCTGCACCATGGACTGCTCCCTGCCTCCCCTCCCTGCAGTCTGATGCAGTAGGTCTGGGTGGGACCTGAGAGTTTCCATTTCTAAAAAGAAACCAGGTGCTCGCACCACTGATCAGGCCACACACACGGAGCACCACAGGACCAGGGAGCTTCCAAAACTTCAGCAAAGGTTGGGGAACGCAGTATGTTTTCATTAAATAACAATGGCAATGAGGAATACAAAAGAAAAAGAATATTAAGTGCCCACGAGGTATGAGACATGTTTTGGTCATTATCTTCAATTGATCAACGACCTACAAGGAACTACTATTTACCTTAGTTTACAGACAAGGAAAGTTCTCCTCGGATAAGCTCATGCACTTACGCATAGCAGCTAAGAATACAGGCTTTGGAGGTTGAGGCCTGCATCTGCCCTTTATAATATGGCCATGGACAAGTTACTTCATTGCCCTGTGCCTCAGTTTCCCCCTTGGTAAAATGGAGATAACAGTTCCTTATAGGGTTGTTGTGAGAACCAAATGCAGCAATAGCTATAAAGTACTTAGCAAGTGCCTGGTACACTCGGAGCTCAATAAATGTTGGCTGTTTCTACTATTGCCACTAAGTGAAATATCCCAATAGGTCACCATAAGATTAACAATATGTGTTGTGATTCTTAATTGTAACCGGTTAAGGGTGGATATAGGAAGGAGGAGTTGTCCATGTGTCCTCAGCGCCGGCCAAGGGTGAGGGTGCTCCATTAGGTAGGTCCCCAAAGAGGACGCAGCAGCGGTTTCCTCAGTATCCGATTCCATTTGCTCTGAATCAATGCCCCCCACCCCCACCCCCAGCTGCTGCCTGGTTCTACGTGAATTTACCAAATAAACCTTTCCACTGGAACAGAAGCATATTGACCAGCTGCCATGCCTGTCCTCGCTGGAATCTTAAAAGGAATCGGCTGGCCTTCTGTTCTAGCCATGAACCTCCGTGGAGCCTCTGGTCTGTGTGAACCAGCCCTTCAGCCTGGTGACCCCAGATGCCCTGAGAAAGTCAACCTCCCAGACCTACAGGGCAAAGCCCAGCTCCGTCCCTGCAGGGACCGGCACACCGCCTCGGAGACCACAGCAGCCAGAACCCTCCTTTGTCAGCCTTAACTGCACAGCACAGACTGGAGGCCACAGGGAAATCCAAAATCAAGACGTCGAAAATCTTTGTAGTTTATCTACATTCTTAAAAACCTTTTTTAAAAACTGTAACTTAGGAGGGGCGCCTGGGTGGCTCAGTAGGTTAAGCCTCTGCCTTTGGCTCCAGTCATGATCTCAGGGTCCTGGGATTGAGCCTCACATCAGGCTACCTGCTCAGGGGGAAGCCTGCTTCTCCCTCTCTCTCTGCCTGACTCTCTGCCTACTTGTGATCTCTCTCTCTCTCTGTTAAATAAATAAAATCTTAAAAAAAATGTAACTTGGGGAGGGGGGCGCCTGGGTGGCTCAGTCAGTTAAGCGTCTGCCTTGGGCTCAGATCATGATCCTGGCGTCCTGCTCAGTGGGAAGCCTGCTTCTCCCTCTGCCACTCCCCCTTCTTGTGTTCCCTCCCTTGCTCTCTCTCTCTCTCTGTCAAATAAATAAATAAATAAATATCTTTAAAAAAAAATTTAACTTAGGCGTCTGAATGTAACAAGAAGTACGAGACAACGGAATTAGGAACAGAATGATAAAGTGTACATCTGGGCTTCCCGATGAAACCTTTTGTCTTCCACTGTTTTTTTAAAAGTATGCTTTTCCTTAGGTCTGACTCCTCCTGTCTCAAGAAGCACAGGCTTCACAGCAGCTGGGAAATGTTCCCACTTGTCTCAAATGATTGTCCTCCTGCGTCTGAATCCGGCGGAAGCTGCCTCGCAGGCTCCAAAGCTGATTAAAGCAAGTTCCAACGGACTTCACATCCGTTGCCCCCGGGGAATCCCTTCCGGAGGTCAGCGGTTGCCCGGATGAAGTCTGAAGCATTTAACCACAGTGTCCAGACCCTGAAGGAGGGAGGAGGGGTGACACTGCCTCGGGACCCCAGAGATACTCCAGGGTGCTGGGTATTTACACTTGTAAACCGCAGGATAGCTCTGGCCTAGCCAAGAAGCCAGAACAATGCCGTGTGTGTGTGTGTGTGTGTGTGTGTGTGTGTGTGTGTGTGTGTGTGTGTGTGTGTGTGTGTGTGTGTGTGTGCGTGCGCGCGCGCGCATCAGCTTCGGCCTCTGGACACTCAGGCCCATCCCTTCCACTCCCTCGGGGATAAGAGTGCATGCTGAGGGCTTCTACAGAACGGCCTCCCCCAGCCCCAGGCCCACCCCTTTTCTCTTCCCCCCTTCTCCCTGCTCCTATACCAAGTGCCTCACCTGCGGACTGCGGACAACTGAAGCCCCACCTCCCTGACCCTCCCCCACAGTCCCCCCTTAGAGGGGGGCTGGCAGCCAGCTGGGCAGGGAATTCTGGGGTTCTAGACACTCGGAGTGTGTCTGGGAGAGAGGGTAAGGTGGTCACGTCCCCTTGACCCACAGACACCTCATCGGGGAGGACACGGCCAGAGGAAGGCCGGAGGAGTGGTCCCTAAAGTGGGGGGGCCTAGGTCCGAGGGCTGCATGGCAGATGCCACTCCCCCAGCCCCCAAGGCACCCACCCTCCTTTCAGGGCCATCACAGGACCCCAGGGGTCAAGTGTCAGGAGAGAAAGAGTGAGTAGAACAGAATTGGGCCTCGGAGGTCCTAAAATCATAGGACTTCGGAGAAGAGACTCTTACAGACTGAACTGTGCCCCCCACCCCCCAAATTCCCATGCTGCAGCCCTAACCACCAGGACCTCAGATTGCAAGCGTATTCGGAGGCAGGCCTTTAGAGAGGGGACTGAGTGAAAACGGGGCCGTCACGGTATCCCATCCAGCCGCGTCCTTGTATGAAAGGAAGTTTGGACACACGCATGGGGGCACGCGCCCAGCCAGCCCAGGAGAGGCCAGACTCAGTGTCCTTGGTCCGAGCAGCACCGAGGAGCGCCAGTACCCTGTGCTAAATCTTGCCGTGGTAATTGAAGCTAAGCGTCTACACAGCCAGACTCTAGGTCTATACGGGGGAATAGGAGATCTCTGTTGGATCTGTTTCCCATCAACAGCTCGCCCCGTGCCATCAGCAGCCCCTTTGCTAACCCGGCCAGCTCAAGCCCGCACGCCCCCTTTCATCCCCCCGCCCCAGTGGGGCCCCCAACCCCACGGCTCCCCAGAGCTCCTCTGCGAGGCCGCCCGACCGCAGCTCTGCACGTGAGCTCCCGCGGGTACTTGCTGACTGCCTTTCACTTCGGGCACGCGTACGTTTCCTACTCACTAAATTGGAGGGTTCCCCAGATGAGTGACTCCTAATGCTTCCGATTCTCCCCGCTCGGCACACACAGGTGACCTCACACAAAGGCCGGAGACAAAGGCTCTCAAGACACAGTTCCTGAATTAAACTGAGAACAGAAAATGGTATTCTGTGAAATGTTTTGGATTCCTTTTGAGGTACTTCTGTGGGTCGTTCAGGGAGCCAGTATTAAAATAGCTCCATTTTAGGGGCACCTGGGTGGCTCTGTCAGTTAAGCGGCTGCCTTCACCTCGGGTCATGATCCCAGGGTCCTGGGATCGGGTCCTGCATTGGGCTCCTTGCTCAGCAGGAAGTCCGCTTCTCCCGCTGCCCCCCCAACCCCCGCTCAAGCTCTCAATCTCTCTAATAAATAAATACAATCTTAAAATAAATAAAGTAAAATAAAATAGCTCCGTGTTCTCACTCAGTGCTCAGGGAATGCCTGAGAGACGGGGTAGAGGAAGAAGTCACCCCTCGAAGCGCTAGCACTCTTGTTCTATGTGGGCCTCTAATCCTGATTCTACTAGGCAGGGCGAGATGAAGTTAGCCCAAGAGCACAGGAAAGGGGACACGGAGCAGGGATGGTTACACATTGGTGGCAGGCAGCCCGGTTCTCACCGCTTTGGGCCACTGCCAACAGAGACACGGTGGCCACCATACCATGTCATAAAATTCCTGTGAGGACAGGAGACAGACCTAAGAATGGAAATAGGTAGCCCTTCAAAGTTGAATCTGGATAAAGTTTGCTAACTCGGCATTCACAGACCCTCACCCCAGCCCCTTCTTGTCCAGCTTCTGTGCTGTCCCTGTGACCAGAGCCAACTGCTCTCTGGTCAGCTCCACGCAGATTTGCTTGACGTTTCTCAAGCACATTCTACGTGCAGGGCCCCAGTGTTTGTGTCTGTGAGTCACCATGTCCTGATTTCCTGTGGCCTTTAAGGGACATCCAACATCTAGCCAAATAGGCATTAGGTCGTGTTCTGGGTTGAACACACTTTTGCTTGAATTGTGTCTCTCCGTCCCCCCACTCCAAAAGGTCCAACCCTAACCATCCCCCACTTCCTGGGCTGTGACCATGACCTTACGGGATATAGGGTCTTTGCAGATGTAATCAACTCGAGAGAAGGTCCTACTAGGTTAGGATGTAGGGGGCCCCACATCCTGTGTCCTTACACACAGAGGGAAAATTCGTTAACAGAGAGACACACAGGGGGGGACGCCGTGGGACCGCAGAGGTTAAGATGGGAGGGATGGGCCACCCTGTCTATGGCGCTTGTCCCAGGAGCCCAACGGCGCACCGCGAGCAAGGCTGACACACCGCGACGTGAGTGGTCAGCGAACTAGCCGACAACCGCATTTGTGATCATCACACCCAAACTTTATCTAGACTCTTGTGCACTAAAACTTCAGTAGGTGACTGCCAGCCCCTGACCCTCTCCAGTGACCGCAAAGAGATCTCAGAAACAAGAAGAACCAGAAAACCGGTTCAGCAGAGGCATGCCAGCAATATTTTGGAACAATCAGATATGATAGAAATATAATGTATTTTTTAAAAAGATTTTATTTATTTGAGAGAGCGAGAGAGCAAGAGAGAGAGACTGAGCAGTGGGGAGGAGCAGAGAGAGAAGGAGAAACAGACTACACACTGAGCAGGGAGCCCGACATGGGGCTCGATCCCAGGACCCTGGGATCATGAGCAGAAGGAGATGCTTCACCAACTGAGTTACCCAGGCACCCCAGAAATATAATGTATTAAGATGACTTAAGGGTCTTTCACGTGTCTGTGTGGAAATCAGAAAACCTTGATTTTTACAACCGAACAAATTATGCCTTGTGACTCACACGTGTTTGGAGAACTGCTTGGAAGCGCGCACCCCCCTTTTCTTCCCATATAGAATCCCCTCCATCTGGGGGGCTTCGGAGCCCTTCTTCAGGGCAACCCGAAATACTGTCTCCTGAGCCCTGGTCCTCGGGAAGACAACCAATGAAGTGTTTACTGACCTACTTGGAGGCTGGCTTCCTTTTGGTCCACATTCTCTACACCCCCACGTGACATGTTTTCATTCTGAAGAACTCACGAGAACTCAGGCGACGGAAATGTTACAAGATCCTGTGGCAACCTTTTTGGCCTGTTTTTTGCCTTCTGGCCTGCCCAGAATCGGCTTCCCTCTCTCTGCGACCTTGGGCTCATTTCTTCTCGGCCTGTCTGCCATGGGCCCCACCTGTGAATTCCCTGTTCTCCTGCTCGGGGGATCGAGGCCTGCACAGAAAACTCCACCAAAAAGCTTTACGGAAAAGCCGAAGAACCTTCCAGCTCCGCTCATCGCAGGCAGGGCCCTTCCTCTTCCCAGGCCCTCAAAGACAATGATCAAGATATCTTCGTAATGATAATAGCATCTCACCTTCTGCTTTATTCTAATGTCAACTCTGGCTAATCAGCTTAGCATGAGGCAGAAAAACTAGGCTAATTGATAAATCTCTTAAATAATAATGAACATTAACTCAGGCTCAGCGAGCCATTTATTCACTTGAAATGCTAATCTAATAACAGCTCCGCACATTCATCTTCGTTGCTAGGATATGGATGGCCTCACCAACCAGAACTGAAATTGAAATTTAATTCATAACAATCGGTTTTCCTTTGAACAGCACATGAAATATTTGCCTAGAGAGACAGATACTGGACCTGAATCTGTAGGGATCGTCATAAATTCAGAGGACGGTGTCAGGTTATCGAAAACTAACAGCCCTATCAACACTTATAAGAAGATGCTTAATAGTGTGTGATGTTGTGAATTAATAAGAAATCTATACTTGGTCTTCAGCCCAGGTTCCCAGCACCGAGCTCCTAGAGCCCTTGGAATTTCCTGAGTGACAGGGGTAGGAGGAGGGTGTGCTCTTATAAAAAGCTCCTTTCAACCAGACTGGAGCTGATGCTAACGAGATGACTCCAGGAGGAAGGGGCTGGTTGACTGAGGAACCCATCCTGTGATTAGAGGATTTGAGCTTCCAGCCCCATCCCCCGCCTCCGGAAGGGACGGAGATGGAGTCAATCACCAAGGGGCGGTGATTGAATCCACTGTGCCTACATGATGGCACCTCCATGAAAACCCTACACGAAGGGGTTCTGAGAGCTTCTGGGTCGGTGGACACAGCAGGGTGCTGGGATGGAGGGCGGGGAAGCTCTGCAAGCCTTCCCAACAGCTCATCCTGGGCGCCTCTTCGTTCGGCTCTTCCTTTACGAGACAGTCACAGTAAAGTGTTTCTCTGTGTTCTGTGAGCCATGAGAGCGAATCATCAAATCTGCGGAAGACACCATGGGATCCCCTGATGTGTGGCCACGGCAGACAGAAGTGTGGGTAACCTTGGGACGCACTCCTTGGGATTGGTGTCTTTAGCGGGGAATGGTTTTGTGGGAACGAGCCCTTAACTTGTGGGGTCGGACTCTCTTCAGAAGTGTCAGAATTGTGTGAGGTGAGGGGGGAATCCCACATATTCGGTGTCAGAAGTGTTCTGTGAGCAGAGAACTAGCATCTTCCTTTTAAAGTATCATGTTAGCTCTTCGTTGGATGACCGGAATACGTACAAAAGACGCTAGTAGTAAAACTTCTGGGCTTTAAAACTCTTTCTTTGAACACTTTGAAAGAGACAAAACCGAGCGAGTTTCCATGTGAACTGAAGTGTATTCATTCTGTGAGGCGAAGGTCAGAAGGGCCTGTAAGGCCTCAGAGAGTTGGAACCGCACTGAACTTCGTGGTCCACCCCTCTCCATGCAGAGGAAGTGACTGAAACGTGGGGAGATTAAGTGATTTGCCCAGGATCACGCAGCTGGGAGGTGACAACCAGGACCAAAGGCGGGGCTCCGTGCGCTAATCCGGGAAAACACATCTTTTTTGGGCTGCACACTATCCCAGTTCAGAGTGGCCTCTGGATTTGGCAGCTGACAGATTCCCACACATGGGCCACAGCAGAGAACACTCAGTATAGAAACCGGACACAGCCCACCTCCTCTCTCCAGGCCTGACCGGGTCACAGTGGGTGACGGAAGATTGCTTCCATTTCACTTCGACTGTGTAAAGATTCAGCCTTTACCTTCTCTTATTCTTTCTCCTCCTTCCTACCTCCTCCCTTCCTACCCCACCGCCTCCATTCCCGAATGCCCCAAATGCCATTATTCTCCATGTATTGGACTTCTCGGGAGGAAAGGTTGGTTCATTCCCGAAGGAATGGCCTTTCCTGACTCCAAGGAGACAGGAGTTTCCCTGGGTGTATTTCGGGACCTACCCAACTGAGACATCACGGTCACGTCCTCTTCGGTGCAAGAATCAGGGACACACACGCCTACCCTGTATTCGGCTCCATCCTGAAAAACACAATGCCACAACGTTCTTTCATTTTCGTGTTCACGGCATAAGTGCGCCCTCATTTCCAAGGCTACTGCTCTGTGCTGCCTGGGAATTAGGAAGATTTGGACAGGGGAGAGAAAGGTATTGAAAGAAGTTTGCTGACGTCTTTGGAGATGGCTGTCCCATTACAGAGTGGTACGAGCTAAATCTACAGAAGATCCGATGCACTCAACTTCAAATCAAAGCCACTGATTATTCACAAAGCCGTGATCATGCGGGATCTGTCCCCGTGCTCCTGTCCCCCACAGTATGGGTCATGCTAAGATTTGACAGTCCTATGATTTTCAACAGAATTGCCAAGCGGCGATTTCTTTGTGACAGGACACAACATCTCAAGTAAAGATTTTATTCATCAATCAAGTCCATGATTAGAATGCCTGTCCCAATAAAGAAAAGGTCAAATCATAAGTAAAAATTTCCAGAACGCTACTTCTAAACATGTAACTTACAAGATTATATAGGCCTGACCTTTTGCTCTGATATCAAAACCATTCATCTGGTCAAAAATAAGGTATGAGATTTGTACACACAGATTAAACCCTCAAGCAATCATTATCGTTACCCTCAGTGGGACAAGTGGAACTGGGTGATAATTTGTCTCTCTCCAATGATTAACCATTGCAAGACTGTTTTATAGCATGAATATTAGAGAGCTTGGATTTCTTCTTGCTATTTGATATGACTGTTTCTAGCCAACCTATTATTTTTCTGTTAGTATGGTGTGACGTCATAAAGTCTATTTTTGTATTTAACAGGAGGCTGGTTTTATTTTCCAGCAGTAAAAGAACTCACACGCTTTGAAGGTAATGCGCCCCGTGACCTCAGGCCGATGCAGTGATATTCGCAGAATATCTGCTAAGATAGCCTCAAATTCCTACCTCGGAGCTCTGTTTCGGGCACAGGATTATAGGCAATGGGAAGTCCGCCCTGCCCTTGGTATTCCAAAAATGGATCGTGAGTCAGGACTTAATGGTCAGAAACACTGGCTGGAAGTTGACCTTGGATTCCACACGAAGGTTGTCCAGAAGGCTTGCCCCATACAGTGGGGCAGGGGAAATGTCTGAAGACCTAGGCCATTTGTGGACAGCCGCCTCCTGTAACGTCCCACATTCAGAACATGCAAGCGCAGCTGTTCGCAATTTACTTTTAACATTTTACCAAACGTCTTAGGAGTTTTTGGGTTTTTTTTATTTATTATTATTATTAAGAGAAACAATCGATGGAGTTGTGTGGGGTTCCCGACTGTGAAGTTCAGCGGTGCCCGAGAGCAGGCGTGCAGACCACCCCCCCACCCCCCCCCCCCNGGGTTTTTTTATTTATTATTATTATTAAGAGAAACAATCAATGGAGTTGTGTGGGGTTCCCGACCACGAAGTTCAACTGTGCCCGAGAGCAGGCGTGCAGACCACCCCCACGCCCCCGCCCCCGCNTGTGCACCTGCGGGATATGCAGCTTGCAGTAGTGGCCTTGGAAGCTCCCCGAGGGAGCCTGCGTGGAGACGCACTCGCTGCGAGACCCCAGCCGGTCCACGTTTCCGTTCAGAACGTTGCTCCCAAGTTTCCCGGCGGAGTCGTACACTGAGTGGCAAAGCAGAAGAAGTAGGCAAGGTTAGCTTCTTTGTCTTACTTTCAAATGAATTTCTAGGCGGTCAGTTCCACCTCCTAAAGCAATCAGTGTGAGACCACGGAAAAAAGAAGAGAGACAAATGCACTTAGATGCTACCCTGGGAGCCTGCGTCTCGTACCCACAGCCTGTCTTCCCCGGTGGGGAGAACAATGCAGTGTGTTCTCATGTTGGCTGCATGGTCTGTGGCCGGGAAAAAATCAGGCATTTGAATGCTTTTAAATAACACACGCTTTGAGGGAGTAAAAAGAGGTAGCCAAAAATTGGTAGCTTTTTTCCCTTCCCCATACAGCCAGGAGAAAATACTCAGTCTTTAACCTTTTTTATCCAGTTTTGTGGGACCTTATTTGAGACAGTGAAATTTTTTTTTTCCCTCCCTCAGGAGCAGAACAGAGCAGTCACCAGGCTCCACGGTTAATGGAACTCTTCACCCTCATCCTGCAAATCTATTTTGTTTGTTTGTGCTCCAATGTGTCCTTATGTCCTTCACTTTAAATAATTCATTTCCGCTTTCTTTTTTTTTTAAAAAAAGACTTATTGATTTATTTGACAGAGAGGGGGTACAAACAGGGGGAGCTGCAGGCAGAGGAAGAGGGGGAAGCAGACTCCCCACTGAGCAGGGAGCCCGATGTGGGGCTCGATCCCAGGACCCCGGGATCATGACCTGAGCCGAAGGCAGACGCTTAACAACTGAGTCACCCAGGCGTCCCTCCTTTCATTTTTCTTCATCTCTTCCTTCCTCTCTCCCTTCCCTGTTACCCCACCCCGTACATCCGACATCTGTCCTCTCATTCGTAGGTGTTCTTGTTTTGTGTAGTGTATTTATAATTTATGTAAATGATTTTGTGCTTCAGATCTCCTGTTTCTACACATGGCACTCAGTGCTACGTTTGTGGTGTTATTCATGTTGCATTTACTCTGCTCAGACCTTCTAACTACCTGTAATAATTCATCAGAATCTTAGACTAAGCTATTCCCTGGGTGGTGGACACAGAGATGGCCTCCAACCCACAGAAACACCCGAGTGTCCCCATACAGACCTATGTGAGGGTTTAGCTCAGATATGCACACCATATATACAACCGTCAGTGGGATTGCTGAGTCATAAAGTAGACAAATACTGGTAAATCCACCACATTGTGCTCCAGAGTGAGTCCCCTAGCATACCCTCCCCAGAGATGCTGAGTCCTATTTTTTTGACAATGCATGGGTATGAAATGCTCACCAGGGGTGCATAGCTGTCTCAGTTAATAGAGCATTCAGGGCGCCTGGGTGGCTCAGTGGGTTAAAGCCGCTGCCTTCGGCTCAGGTCATGATCCCAGGGTCCTGGGATCGAGGCCCACATCGGGCTCTCTGCTCAGCGGGGAGCCTGCTTCCTCCTCTCTCCTCTCTCTCTGCCTGCCTCTCTGCCTACTTGTAATCTCTCTCTCTGTGTCAAATGAATAAATAAAAAATCTTTAAAAAAAAAAAAAAAAAAAAAAAAAANAAAAAAAAATAATAATAGAGCATTCAACTCTTGACCTCAGAGACATGAGTTCAAGACCCAGGTTGAGTGTAGAGCTTATTTGGGGGCGGGGGGAGATAGTTAAAATGCTATCCACAGGCATTTGGGTGGCTCCGTCGGTTAAGGGTCTGATTTCAGCTCAGGTCATGATCTCAGGGTCCTGGGATCAAGCCCCGTGTAAGGCTCCCTGCTCAGGGGGAAGTCTGCTTCTCCCTCTGCCCCTCCCCCTGCTGGTGCTCACACACACTCTCTCTCTAATAAATAAATAAAATCTTCAGAAACATAAAAACAAATACAAAATGCTATCCAGTTGTTTTAACTTTCATTTCTTTAATCGCAGAGAACTCAGGATATTGTTGTCAGCCAGCCATTGGCCTGTTCTCTTCCATGAAGTACCATGTTATCCTTTGCCCATTGTTAATGGATTTGCTCTTCGGTGTGGAAGAGCTCCTTGTCACTCTAAACACTGGTCCTTCACCTGAGTCACTGAAAACACTTAGACTGAGTCGGTTATCTGTGGGTTCCTTACCCATGGTGTCCTTTGCTGGACAGAAATCCATTCTTCTGAGCCTGCACTTTGTTCCAGTCTTTCAACAACCTTTGTTCTGGTCAAGACTGGCTACATAATCGGCAGGACTGATGCAAAATGAAAATACAGGGCCTCTTGTTTAAAAATTATTAAGAATGTCAAGATGGTGATAACAAATCACACTTAAAGCAAGTGTGGGGCCTGTGTGACTGCCAAGGGCACATGCCTATGAGGCCAGTCCTGGTTCTAACACCAGAACCATATGGTTTTTATTATTGTGGATTTGTAGTATATTGCCTATCTGCCTTTAGTCTTCTTCTTCTTCTTCTTTTTTAGGACTTTATTCATTTGAGAGAGAGCACAGAGTGAGAGAGAGCGATCGCAAGCAGGAGGAGGGGAGTGGAGGGGGAGAAGTAGACTCCCCATTGAGTGGAGAACCACTCCATTATCTGGGGCCACTGGGATCATGACCTGAGCTGAAGGCAGATGCTTAACCGACTGAGCCACCCAGGCACCCCTGCCTTCAGTCTTCTTTTCAAAGTTAAGCTAGTTAATTTGTAGACCTTTAAGGATTCATACAAATTTCAGAAAATTTCAGAAAAAGTTTATTGAGCTCCTTGAAACATCCAACTAGAATATTGATTGAAATTGCTTCAAATTTATAGATTATGTGGGGCTCCTTATGTTGGTTGTTGGTGGCATAATGTGAGGCTCTGGCTCTGGCAGCATAGGTCAGACCAAGACATTTCAAGGGCAAGTGATCAACTGGACCATATATATTAATCAAGCTTAAAAGAAAATCCATGAGGGCGCCTGGGTGGCTCAGTGGGTTAAAGCCGCTGCCTTCGGCTCAGGTCATGATCCCAGGGTCCTGGGATCGAGGCCCGCGTCGGGCTCTCTGCTCAGCAGGGGGCCTGCTTCCTCCTCTCTCCTCTCTCTCTGCCTGCCTCTCTGCCTACTTGTAATCTCTCTCTCTGTGTCAAATGAATAAATAAAAATTAAAAAAAAAAATCCATGAAAACACAGACTCAGAGGGAGTTCTGGAACAACTGTGATTAATACTGGTTGCCAGGAGTTGGGACTAGTAGAGGGAGCGGTTACACACGTCAGCAACACGAAGGAGATCTTTGTGGTGAGAGGCAGTTCTGTGTCCTGATTGTGGTGTGGGTTACACAACCTACACATGTGTTAAAACGACATAGAGCTAACCACACACATTGTACCAATGTCAATTCTTTCTTTATTATACTGTAATTTTGTCCGACACAACCATTAGGAGGAACATGAAAGACACAGGGCCCCTCTGAGTCTGTGTTTTCATGGATTCTAGTATTTGATGACCATCTGTTCCAATAATTCAGCCTCATGTAGTATACATATTTGTTCACCGTCATTAGCGTCACGAATATAGTAATTACGATACAGTTGGATTTTCTTTTAAGCTTGATTAATATATATGGTCCAGTTGATCACTTGCCCTTGAAATGTCTTGGTCTGACTTATTCTGCCAGAGCCAGAGCCTCACATTATGCCACCAACAACCAACATAAGGAGACTATTATGTGCCAAGCACTGTTTTGAATGCCTTCGGTCCATTCTCTCATTTACCCCTCACATGATCCTATGAGATCATGCGTAATCATTTCTGCCTTTTACAGATTCATAAACGGAGGCAAAAGATGGTAAATAATGTAAACAGTAACATAAATCTGCCCCTTTTTAATTGCTCACAAGAATCAGAGCTGGGTATTTAAACTTGCCAGTAAGGATCAGAGCAGTGTATTCAAATCCATCTTGACCTGAACCCATACCTCTTGCCCTCGAAAATACACAAAAACACCCTGTTTTTATTTGTCAGGTTGATTCTTGTCTATAACTAGAGATAATGATATTCCTCAGGATGAGTGGGGAGAAAATCTCCACGTACAACTTGGCAGACTATGCATCTCTTCCTGCATTTCTGTTTGTCTTTACTAATAATTGGATTTCTGAGAGTTAGCCTAAAAATCGGATGGAACTGCCTTCTGCTTACATGTGTGCCTTTAAAAAATGTATATACGACTTTAAAAACCTCCCAGCCAGAACTGGGCCAACAGTCTTTGATGAGCAATCCGGGGTAACCTGACCTTCGCCCTGCACTCCTGACTCTTCTGGTCAGTTCTGCTGCTCAGGCCACTGGGGCTCAGCCAGCAGGGGCCTGTTATCACTGGTCTCTTTTTTTTTTTTTTAAAGATTTTATTTATTTATTTGACAGAGAGAGACACAGGGAGAGAAGGAACACAAGCAGGGGGAGTGGGAGAGAGAGAAGCAGGCTCTCCACCGAGCAGGGAGCTCGATGCGGGGCTCGATCCCAGGACCCTGGGATCTGACCTGAGCCGAAGGCAGATGCTTAACAACTGAGCCACCCAGGTGCCCCTCACTGGCCTCTTTTAAGTGATTCTAAGGATTCCAGATTGTTGCTGTGGTGACAGTAACCGAGGCTCCCTTTATCCCTCCTCCGGGTATGACTCTCTACCTCTGACCATGCGCAGAACCTTGGGGCTGGCATCCACGTGGTCATTTGTAGCCAGCAACCCTCTCTGAAGCTGACCTGTCTGAATTACAAGACTAATCACATCCCTGCGTTCCTCACAAGTGTTCTCAGGCACGATGAGCAGAGGGAAATGTAATTCTCAGAGAAGAGGCCATATTTACCGCATCAAACACTTGGATAAAGCATTGTGTTCAGATGATATAAAAAACCCTTACAAATCAGCAATTTTTTCGAAGTCAGAGAAGCTCATTTAAAATCTGCAAAGGACATGAACAGGCAGCTCTTGGAGAAGGAAATCCCGGGAACCAATAAAAATGAGAAAGTTGTTCAGTCTCCCCAGCAAACCACAATTAGACACCATTCTTTTCTACTCTTCTGATGGCTAAAAAATTATAAGGTTGGTGGAATTAAGTGTTAGTAAGAATATAAAGAAATAGTTCTATTTGGCCTCTAGAAGATATCTTCCCTGCAAACAGCAGCTAGATGCTAGAGAATTACCACTCTCCAACTGTGTTCAGTCTTGATGAAAATCAAGGTTCTCTTTCCTGTCACCACAGGAGCTGACAGGGTCCCTGGATGCTGCTGTCACTCCACCCTCCCCCTCCCTGTGACAGGAGGTCCAACCTCTCCCAGCGCTAGTGTGGAGGAAGTCGCGGCCCAAACCAAAGCCTGGGCTTCGTTCATGTATCGGCGGTGGGCTGGGAGGCGGTGGAATGGACCTGACTGGTACAGAGACACGTGCTGAGCTCAGCAGCTCATTGGCCTTCTTCCCCATCCTGGGAGCTGCCCCCACAATCTGCCAGCAAGCTGCCTTTTAGCCAAAGCTCGCCAGAGTTGGCATCTGTGGTTTAACCAAAGACTCCTTCCTAACTGATATCCCCAGCAATTCAGCATCTCAAAATCTGCCCCAGGAAACCCATGCAAGCCGCAATTGCAAGATGGCACTAAGGCCTATAAAGGCAAAAAAGTAGACACATGCTAATAGGTTGAACCACATGAAAACCCCATTCATTTTATGGGACGGAAACTGTTTAATGTCAGAAATGTCAAATCGTTCAACTTTTGTCAGGAAAAGGTTAAGCGAACTGTGGTACTTTGATATTTTATAACGCTCTGCGAGAATGAAAATGAGATAGACCTATGTCTGTTGCTATGGGAAATGCTCCAAGACACACTATTCTGTGGGGAAAAAAGAATTCGAGAACAATAAATACAGGGGTGCCTGGGCACCTTAGTTAAGTGGCCGACTCCTGATT
Organism: Ailurus styani; assembly: GCA_002007465.1. Taxonomy (NCBI): domain Eukaryota; kingdom Metazoa; phylum Chordata; class Mammalia; order Carnivora; family Ailuridae; genus Ailurus; species Ailurus styani. The sequence continues at coordinate 12,089,188 of LNAC01000015.1, read as the reverse complement.
TCGGCTCAGTTCATAATCTCAGGGTCGTGAGATCGAGTCCCATGTTGGGCTCCACACTCAGTGGGGAGTCTGCTTGAGGAGTCTCTGTCTCCCTCTGCCCCACCCCCTGCTTGAGTGCTCTCTCTCTCAAATAAATAAGTAAATCTTTTTTAAAAGAAGAACAATAAGTATATTTTTCAATTTACAAAACAAAACAATATCTTTCTAGTAGATACATATGCACAAAAATGCAAGGAGAAGGTTCTGGAAAGTTCTAGAAGGCTCTACACCCAGTGATAACAGCTGTTATCCAAGAAGGGGACTGAGAATTAATTGAGGGAACAAAAAAAAAATACTTAAATTTGGTCTGTATTGATTCTTTTACAGTGAAAAGATTCATGTATTATTTAGCAAATATATATAAGCAATAAAATGTTTAAAAATTTAAAAATCAACATTTAAAAAAAATTCTTCAGCGGTATTTCATTATCTAGAGTAGAAGTCAGGACATGGTGGTCCTGTTTTTGTAAGTAAAATTTTAGAGGAAAACAGCATCTAATTTGCTTACGTGTTGTTAACACTGCTCTCTGGATATAGGCAGGGTTCATTTGTTGCAACAGAGGCTGTGAGGCCCACAAAACCAAAGTATTTGCTATCTGGTCCTTGAAAACTGCAGGCCTCTCATCTAGAGCTGTGACTCTCATGCCTGGGCAGACATGAGAATCCCTCGTGGCATCTTTAAACAACACTAAGACCCAGGCTTCACCCTCACAAAGATGAGATCGGGGTGTGGCTTGGGCATTAATTTTTTTTTTTTTTTTAATTTTCCCAGGTGATGCTCTGTGCAGCCAGGCTCGATTGCTCTGATCTTTAGGATTAATTCCAAACTCCCAAGGGGGTTTACAAGGCCCTTCGTGACCAGACCTGCCTCTCCAGGCTCCTCCTCCCACGCCCACACCCTCTTCCTCGGCTCCATTATACAGAACGCACCCGCCGGCACTTGTCTGTTTTTCTGCCTGGAATGTCCTTCCTTCCTGTCTGCCTGGCAAATGCTGAATCATCCTTCGGGTCTCGGCAGAAGGATGGTCTCCCCGGAGAAGCAGTCTAGACTCTGGGTTGGCCTATCACACTGAAAGGAGTTTAATGGTTCACCGGTCTGTCTCCCATATGAGGGACGAGTCCTGTTTGCATTACTGGATATCTCAGAGGAGGAGCTCAAAAACATTTGTTGGGTTGAATTAAACCTTGAAAAAATTAAACTTAAATGCCCCAAATCCAGTTCCATGAATGTATTTTGAGGTCCTCCATGTGCCAAGAAAACCAGCAACCATTTAAAAAACTGGGTGTATTTATTAGAGATAAACTAAATGATTCCTGATTCCTTTCTCTACCACTGAGTATCCCAAATGCTGTGGCCTGAAGTTTAAGGAACTATAAGAGTCCAAGGAGATAAAAACAATAGAGACGTCAATACCGAGCCTGACTCTACCCTTTAGATAAAGCTCTAAAGGACTAATATAGAGAGATACCCAATTATTCACTTGAGAAGATCAAATTCCACTTTTATTTTTTTTCCAGTTGGTGTTCTGCTTTGTAAACTGATTGGATTTATGGTTTTCTGGATGAGGTTATTTTGGATGCATGTAAATTTCAATTGCATTTGCTTCCTTTCTGATTATGACCTCAAATGGACAAGTTGCCCTTTTCTTGCCTCCTGCTTAATTGGTTTCTATCAGGAACCCGAGGCGCCATCCAAATAAAAATATGTTGTGATTGTCTTGGGAGGGAGGCATAGGATAAACTAATGACTAATCCCACCTGCTACTTCAAATCACATGGCCGTTATTTCAAGTTTTCTTTCCCAGAAGATGAAAAACACCTCGTTTCAGTTCCGCTGGGCTAATGGGCAGACAGATATGCTCTCTCACGTGATGGGGATAATAGGTAGATATTAAACAGTGGAGCTGATTAATTTCTGGGTTGGAAAGGAGGAATGACAGATCCTAGCCAGTGGTCTATTTTAAAATATGGATGCACCGATACCATGAAGCTGAAGGCAGCAGAAGTTTCTAGAATGCCAAGCCACAAATAAATCCTGAAAGTAACAATCAATTACAGCATTATCAGCAAATATTATCAAGCACCTACCAGATCGCTGTGTTACACTGGATAATTTTAAAAACTAGAATTGAATAGTCCTTGTGCTATCGTTGATGATACAGGGCGTACACATAAAATGCTAGCCATCTATTGCCAGAGATCTCCTTGTTAGTAAGAGATCTGCGTGTGCCATCAATCTGACATCAGAGGTTCCAAAGCAGCTTTTTACAAACACTTTCTGGTAGTCTCCCTTGTCTGATCAACTATTAATCTTGGACTTGGAGACCAAAAAAAGCAGATGTGTTAGTTTCCTGTTACTGCTATTTCAAATTCCCACATACTTGGTGGCTTAAAGCCACAGATATTTGTTCTCTTACAATTTTGGAGGCCAGAAGTCCAAAATCAGTATCACTGGGCAAAAATCAGGATGTCAGCAGGGCCACACTCCTTCTGGAGGCTCTGGGAGAAAACCCGTTCTTTGCCCTTTCCAGCTTCCACTGGCTGCTGGCATCCCTTGGCTTGTGTCCACATCATTTGGATGTCTGCCTCTATGGTTACATCACCTTCCCCTCTGTGTGTCAAATCTCCCTCTTTCTCCCACTTCTAAGGGTACATGTGATCACCTTCAGGGCCTGTCTGGATCATCCATGATGACCCCCCCCCAATCTCAAGATCTTTAACTTAATCACAGGGGCAAAGATCTTGTTTCCGTACTAGGTCACGTTCACAGGTCTCAGGAATGAGAATGTCGATGTCATGTGGGTGGCCGTGTTTCAGCCTATCACAGCCTGGATGTGTCTGGAATCCAGCCAGGCCAGTCATTTCAGTGGATGCCACTCTGTCACACTTTCTCTATTATAAGATTTTATTTGTTTCGGCCATTTTTCTGCCCCTAGCTCCAGCACCAAGGGAGTAAAATGCTCTGCAGCCTGACGGCCGGCTGGGAAAAGAGGCAATGTCTGAGTACCCAAATCAAGTTGATGGTCAGTCCTCCAGTGATAAGGAGGGAGCAAAGTCTCAGCTGGGACCAGTGACCGCTAGCCAGGTGAGGACCTACCTACTACAGCTTGCCCCCTTTAACAGGGTAGAAAACCATGGGCCTTGCCTTCCACGAAAGAAGATGAGACACACAGGGAAGAGACAGGAATAATCATTCCAAGAGATGAAAGATGAAGTCAGAGGAAGTAAGTTATTAGAGAAGTTCAGCAACCCCCCCCCATCAGGGTGCGCTCAGAAACTTAACATGGGGACCAGGGAGAAGGCACTTGAGGGGTTCAAATTTTTTTAAAGCACAAATACCTGCTTGGGGGAGATTTCAAGGATGTTATGAGATTAGAGAAAACAGGAAATGAGAAGCCCTACAGACGGCTTGGGAACCGGAGGCCCCCCTCCCCCATTCTGTCCCTGAGGAATTAAGTGCAGGAACATGTGGACGTCATGTGAACCCGGGGGGGGGGGGGCTGCGNCCCGGGGGGGGGGGCTCGCTCTGCTGAGCGCAGTTTTAATTCCATATAAAGAGTGCTCCCTGAAAGGCCTCTGCAGCAAATGGTGTTATAAATGGTCCGGGCTGATTTTATGAAATGGTCATGCATGGGCCCGTACGTCACAAAGAACACAAGTTCTGGGATCTACCTGAGACCCTTGTTTGTTTTGTTTTGTTTTGTTTTTCTGTTTTTTTTTTTTTTTTTTAAGATTTTTTTTTAATTCATTTACTTGACGGAGAGCAAGATCACAAGTAGGCAGAGAAGCAGGCAGAGAGAGAGGAGGAAGCAGGATCCCGGCTGAGCAGAGGCCCGATGCGGGGCTTGATCCCAGGACCCTGAAATCATGACCTGAGCTGAAGGCAGAGGCTTTAACCCACTGAGCCACCCAGGCGCCCTGTTTTGTTTTTCATCTCAGAAATAGATGCATACTTTTTTAATCTGGAGGGTGTGTTTGGGAGCCATAGTTTTCTGTATTTGTTTCCTAGTGCTGTCCTAATTTCCACAGACTGGGTGGCTTATGACAACAGATGTGTGTTGTGCCACAGTGCTGCAGAGCGGACTGAAATCGTGGGGTCCATGGGGGTGGTTCCTTTTGGAGACTCAGAGGGAGAATCTGTTCGTGCCTCGCTCCTAACTTGGACCCCAGCCATTGGGATAGATGGATCTATAGATTCCTCTTCATCGTTAGGTATAAATTAATAAGGATTTAGTCACTAAATTCTATATTTAGGGCATAGTCACTAAATTCTATAAATTCACCATTCCACATTATGGTCCAATATTTAAAACATAGCAAGAAACACAAGGAAACGTGAGGGCATAGGAAGAAAGTGGTGATAGAGCGAAAGGATAGGATAAACAACAAGAAAGGTGGTCACTGAGCTGCGTGGCTGGACAAATAAGAGTGAGCTTCCTCTGCAGGAGGAAATCTGTGGGCGTTTCTATGGCTGCTAGAACAAACTACGAGAACTTTGTGGCTTAAAACAACATACATGTATTATCTTACAGTTCTGGAGTTTAGAAATCCAAAATGGGCTTTACGGGGTGTTAAGGGCTGAACTGAATATTTCCCCCAATATTCATCTGTTACCCTAACCATGAGTATCTCAGCCTGGAAGTATACTTGGAGTTAGGGTCTTTTAAAAAAAGGTGGTTAGGGACATGTGGGTGGCTCCATCAGCGAAGCATCTTACCCCCCCCTTTTTTTTTTTAAGATTTTATTTATTTATTTGTCAGAGAGAGAGAGAGACAGAGGCAGACAGAGGGAGAAATAGGCTCCCTGCCAAGTAAGGAGCCTGATGCGGGACTCGATCCCAGGACCCTGGGATCATGACCTGAGCCAAAGGCAGCCACTGAACTGACTGAGCCACCCAGGCATCCCAAGCATCTGACTTGATTTTGACTCAGGTCATGACCTCAGGTCATGGGATTGAGCCCCACATTGAGCGCCGCGCTGAGTATGGAGTCTGCTTGAGATTCTCTGAGTCCCTCTGCTCCTCCCACCTCTCTCTCTCTCTCCCAAAATAGTAACAATAAAAATAATAAAAGAGGTGATTAAGTGAAAACAAGGTTGTTAGGGTGGGGCTAATCCCATCTGACTAGTGTCCATATATACAGATATTTATACATACAGAGTGACACCAAGGAGAAAGTGTCATCAGCCATCTGCAGGCCAAGGACAGAAGTCTCGGAGAAAACCAACCCTTCCAGCACCTTGATTTTGAATTTCCAGCCTCCAGAACTGTGAGAAAATGAATTTCCTCTTGTTTAAGTCCCTTAATCTGTGTACTTTGTTACAGCAGGCCTAACAAGACTACTACGAGGGGGTTGAGTTTGTGTCTCTTTTTGGTGACTTACCTGACTTATGTTTTTACCAGCAATTACCAATAAATGGTCCTATTTTCAACTAACCATCACAATGATCAAAATGCATACAAGAAGCTTCCTTGAAATTCAGATTCTTAGGTCCAGCTCCTAGAGGCTCAGCTAGCAGTTGGGTGGGGCTATGGCCGCCGTGGTAAATATCTGATAAGCTGCTCTCTACCCCAAACAAGACTGTGTATATACACAATATAGAGAGATTGTTATAAACACTACAGATGAGGTGGCTTAAACTAAGGAAATGGGAGGATTTCCTCACACTCCTGGAGTCAAGTCCAAGAGCCAGGTGTCAGTAGGGTTGGTTTCTTCCGAGTCCTCTCACCTTGACTTATAGATGGGTATCATCTCTCTGTGTCTTTACTTGGTCCTTCTGTGAGTGTGTCTGTGTCCTCATCTCCTCTTCCCATAAGGGCACCAATCGGATGAGATTAAGACCCACTCTCATCACCTCATCCTACCTCATTTAAGATCTCCTTAAAGACCTATCTCCAAATAGAGTCCCATTCTAAAATAAAGTACTAGGGTTAGGACTTCGACATATGAATTTTGGGGGGAACACAATTCAGCCCATAACACATGCAAATTACAAATAATTGTGAAATCAACAATACTCCTTATTATAAATTCCACATATAGCCAATTGATTCTCCCAGAAGGCTTTCACTGATGTTTGCAAACTCTCATATCTATAGCCAACCCCTGGTTTCCATTCACCAATGAGTGTAGTCCCAGCATGAACGTCGGGTGATATCTTTGTCCATGTTAATGAGTAATACAGAGCTGAAACCAGAAAGACGTATGTCAGAACTTCACTCAACCATCAATGACGTGAGCAATGTTTTTGCTGAATCGGATGACAGATTTCAAGTGCTACTTGTAATGTAATGGCCATAGACCTAAGACATTTTCAAGAATTTGCACTTGTAACATTTTCTCCAACAATTTCTTAGACGTCCAGACAGTCAACAAAAACACTAAGTTAAGCCCCGACCTGGGGTCAGGTCAACTTCCATGGTGAAAACACTTCAGCCACGGCTGACTTCTTGCTCCCAGCCTGACGGCCCTGAATGTGAGGCTCACGGACGATGTGACCCTTTCCACCCTTTCTGCCACACGGGCACAGCCAACACAAGTAACTTCAAGAGTATGGATAGGAGTAACACGTAGTAAAACAACAAGGAAACAGTGAATTTTGAGTATTCATTATTTTTGTTCTTACCATAATTTGTCAATTTCAGTTACCTTAAAAGTAACTGCATTTGACAACCAGCTTGAAAATTTAAGAGATTGGCTCTTGCGAGCCCATACAGAACAGCTGGAGTGGACCTCCAGGCAAAGGAATCAAGACATCTTTAAAGTTGCTACAGAGCCACTCTGGAAAACAGTGTGGAGGTTCCTCAGAAAGTTGAAAATAGAGCTATCCTACGACCCAGCAATTGCACTACCAGGTATTTACCCTGAAGATACAAAGGTAGTGATCCTCAGGGGCACGTGCACCCGAATGTTTATAGCAGCAATGTCCACAATAGCCAAACTGTGGAAAGAACCTAGATGTCCATCAACAGATGAATGGATAAAGAAGATGTGGTATATATACACAATGGAATATTATGCAGCCATCAAAAGAAACGAAATCTTGCTGTTTGCAACAATGTGGATGGAACTAGAGGGTATTAGGCTAAGTGA